>VXBU01005406.1:585567-715343 GCA_013400315.1 Bombycilla garrulus
AAAAAATTGAAGGCAGATTTTTGGGTGCCAAACTGCAACAGACAGCAACTCCATTATAAGTATGCAGTTATTTATAAATAAAATCATACATTTATATTTTTATCTTTAATATTACGAATCAGCTGATAACAGTAAAACTGATGCTGTTTATATTTAGCTGCTTCTCAAAAGATTGCAAGAAATCAAGAAATTACAAAACTGGGAGAATAGTCATACTTTATTTTTCATTTATTTTTTTCTCTGCAAGTACTGTCATATTTTGCCCTACAGCAAAAAAAATGTTGCTGAGTGTGGTCAGGTGTCCTGAAGCTGTACTAGAGTTCAAACCTAAAAGCTTGAAAGAAGATCCCCAATATTCAGGGAATTTGGTATTAGGGTTTATTGAAGTTGTCACATACTTTCGGGGATCTAATTTCACTTTCTGATCTTCAGCAATGGCTGTAATTCTTCATTCAGAAGAGGGAAGAGATTACTTGTCAGCAGTAATCTCTAACACAGATAATGCCATATAAATATTAGGGGCTTATAAGCATGGACAAGGATTAGGAGCAAAGAGAGAGAACAGAAAGAAAACTGAACAGAGCCAAGATTAAGCACTGGGAAGGGCATCGCAAAAGAAAATCCAAGGTCTGCGGCTCAGCTTGTCTTCCCACAGCAGAATGAGCCTTTTACTGGATACAATGAGCATGGTTTACACTGAATTCCCTGCTTGAAGACTGCAGGATGTGGAAATATGAAATTTTATTTGAGGTGTGATCATTGACTTCTCTTTTCCGTGACAGAGGAGAAAGCTGGAGAACCACTGAGCTTGGAAGGCCCATCCAGCTGGACAGGCTGCTCAAGAGCCTCCTCCAGTCAAATTTTAACTCTCACCAAAGGTCAGGAATGCAGTTTGCACATGCAGATGTTAAAAAAAAACAGCATGAGAGAGAACTAAAGCTGACCAGGACATCTTCCCTCCTGGCCAGAGAGAAGAACCGGTGTGCAACTGAGACAACAGATAAACCAGGGAGGGATATCACAGGGGCTGACTTCTTTGTGACAAAATAGCCAAAATAATGCTGCTTTAGCAGCAAATTAGCTGAATGCAACAAGCCTGACACTTCAGTGGATATCTGATTAGCAGGCAGGATCCAAAGGTGGTCCTGGAGAGGAGAGGCTGGACCCAGACCAACCACGGGCAGTTAGCTTGGACTCAGCCTGGTTCTCCACCCTTAATTTGGGAAGGAAGATGAGGAAAGCAAGAGAAATCCCAACAGTAAAGAGAGAAGACGACCAACGTGATAAGCGTCTTTCCTCAAATTGTAACTTCCACCGGTTTCTTCCAAATAATTTCTGAATGAAATATTGGATATTTCTCAATATCCAACACCCACATTTGACACTGTCAAAAATTCCCACATCTAATTAACATTAACACTTTTCTTTCCAATCTATTTAATTCTAATTCAATGACACCCCTATTTTTTTAAGCTCCGAGATGTCATATCTGTAGGTCAATCTAAGGAGGGCACTCAAACTGACCTCTTAACCTTCCCCCAGTATTACACTCAAATTTCTAATATTAAGATCCCCATGCCAGGCATGCTCTAAAGTCCACAACCCAGAGGACCAGGATTTTAACAAAAGTGTGTTTCAACTCTCACTCACAGAATCACAGAATGGCTTAGAAGGAACCTCAAAGACAAATTCCAACTCCCTGTCATGGGCAGAGACATTTTCCACTGGAGCAGGCTGCTCCAGCCTGGCCTTGGACACTCCCAGGGATGGGGCAGCCACAGCTTCTCAGTGTGACAGAGTGCCAGTGTGTCAAAAGTTATTCCCCAAAATCCATGCAAAGCACTAGCCTGCAGTGAAACAGGAAAAGTGAAAGGCAAAGTTCTCTTTGACATCAAATGAGTCTGAGTTTGACCCTAAATATATTATTTCTGAGTTCACCTCTTCAATTCTCTGAAATCCTTTAACACTAACTACAAGAATCTGTGAAGTTATAATTTCTGTGCCCATCATTCTCCAGAAATGGAATGATGATAATTTAAGAGCTCCTCAGAAAGATGGTAATGAACTAAAATACATATTTTATAGTGCAGGTGAAAATAACTTATGTGTTTTTTTGTGCAAGATATGAATACGTGGATTAATTCATAGTTCAGGAAAAAAAAAAAAAAGTAATTTTCTCTATAATTAAGCACTATGACCATGCAGATCTGCTGCACCGACATCATAAAGTAACTTCTGGAGTCCTAAGAGTCCTCTTGATAACAACTGCCAGAAATTTAAAAATTGTTGACTTAAGTTCTGCTTCTGCAGAAGTTCAAAAGAATGAATTGCACTATGGGGAAAAAAAGTTAGGCTTCTGAGAATTGCAAGGTTTTTAAGGCTCTTTAGGATTTTAAAGGATTGGTCATGTTCATTAGTGTTTCCTTAAACAGAAAAAAAAGCCAGCTGAGCGCTCAAGAGCTTATTTAGAGAATGCAAATTTCACAAAGACTTCTACCCAGTACAGTATCTCCTCTTGCTAAACACAACTGGAAATGGATGTTTGAAAACTGGTATCACACCTGATTTTTTTTTTCTTTTAATTAAACTAAAGCCAGGATCCTATAACATATAATTTCCTGGTTTTTGGAACTACTTCTAATCAGGATATAGGGGATGAATGTCCCCTTTAACCAGGCTGCTTTGCAACATACACAATGCAGAAGGGAGTGCTATCATAACACTTCAATAGTTAAGTGACTTTATGAGAAAAATACTTCCAAATGTTTCCTAAAACCTTCCAAACCGCACCAAAGAACATTATCGTAATATTATGTTTCCCCATGGCCTCCAATATTTAGGCTTGCTATTCTCGAAATGATACTTGGATGAAAAATACAAGTTTATGTAATGTATAAATTGTTCCTAGAAGTAAAGTTGCCTTTAAAATTACTCTGAATAGATGTCAGATATTTTTACATTTTCAATGGCCTTTCTGTATTAATTGGAGAAATGGCCTGCTGGTGCTTTGGGCAGCACAGGAATAATCTGTGTTTCAGAACTGAGCAGTCACTCTGTGATCTTATCCCTAGCAAACACTGAAAACAATAACTGTCCTGACCGATTACATATCATGTTACCCATAATAGATATCCATATTTCTTGCACAGTATACATAATCCATATAAACTGTACACCATATATCAATACCATATTCCAGTGAATCCACCATCAAAGAGTTCGTTTATAGAAGGTTTTCATTTGACTCGGGGTTGTAACGTTCTGTGCAATCATAAGCAAACCATTTCAGGGATTTTGTCAGCAAGCTGCTTTTTGGCAGATTATTGGCAGTACATATTGGCAGCAAACTAGTGCAACTAAGCCCTGCTTATAACTTACAGGTAAATAATGATTTTAATAAATTTATGTAAAATGTTCCACTTGCTTACATCTGGTTTTGATAATTCACTCGCCTGCGCAAATGCAAATTTCCGTGTGTTTCTCAGGAAAACACGTGCTTCACCTGAACTATTTAAGGCTTTCCCAGGTACCCCAAGAAATAAATAAGCAGTGAAGCCTGGTTTCACATGAAGGTTTAACTAAAAAAAGCTAGGGAAACTAACTAAAAATAATAATTATAAGCACACAAAAATTTAAACCATACTTTGTCAGTAATACAATATTCAAATAGTAAGAAAAATGTGGGGTTTTGCCTGTTGTGGAGCTATCCCAACCACAGGGCATTTGAATTGGATGGTCCAGTAAACTGGCTCTGGCCCTCAGGACCTGCTAATGCAGTGACTTTGACCTCCATTTGGAAACGTGTTACTATATTAATTTGCATTTTGCTTTTGCACTACAACTGAAGTTTAAATGTGCAGCATTTGTATCACAACCAGGCAGCATGGGCTACGGGAAATTCCAAGTTCTAATCCCAGCTTTGGTAGTAGGTCCTAATCTCATTCATTGTTCAAATGTCAGAAGTCTCCAGTTTTGCTCTGAAAGGATCAAGTTTTTGTCAAAAAGCTCTGAAAAGATTAATACTACTATAGCATTGTCATTACAGGGGGAAAAACCCCACAAAACCCTTGGACTCCCTTCTGGTATAAATCGGGATGACGGTGATGCTGATCTGTGATCCCTGATCATGTGGCTTTCAGCATCTGGGTGCCAGCAGAATCCCTGGGGAGCCACAATCCCTGGAAATTCTCTAAAATGCGGATGGCCATCCCTGAGCTACCTGTGATATTAAAACCTGCTCACCAGCTGCCCACACCCGCTGTGTTTGGGACACATCTCAAGTTACATTAAATAACTGCTTTGAATGGGGCCTGTAACAAACAGGCAGCAATTAATTAAGCATCAGATTTTACCTGTGCACAGTTCAGCCTAGAACTTGCTGTTTCTAAGTGTTCATTCACTCGTGGATAGAGCAGTTTAGGATTTAGTAAGTCTTGGTAATGTGGTTAAAACCTCCTCAACAAATTCTTGTTCAGATCTGTTGGGCACACTGCTACAACTTGATGTTGCTATAGTGGACTTGCTTTTAATTTGATCTGTTTCAAGGATTCAGTATCCTTCCAGCCTCTTGGAAACCTAAGGGCATATATTTGTATTGTTTAAAGGCAGGAAATTCTGTGAACTGAAATGAGAACATATCCCTTTTGCCTTTATGGACTTTTGTTATTTTCTTTTCCTTTTGGGGTTTTTGGAAACAAAACCAGTGAAAGCTGAAAGTTTGAACAATAGAAAATTACTTTCAAGGGGAAAAACAAAAGTAAAATACCAAGAATACTTTTATAACTTTATTCATACACTTTGTATATATGTAAATTGCACTTATCCAAGCATCAGAAAATACCATTCACAGCAGGGCCTTGTATTGCAGCAGGATCATACTGGTTTTGTCATAAAAGACTGTGGACTTTGCTGTTTTATTCCTTTACTACCTTGTATTAACTTGTACCCCACTGACTTCATGACAGAGCTGACTTGTTTCATGCTAACCACAGAACTAGGGCAATCACATTCCTATTGAAGGGAGGGAAACTACCAATCTTTGTAGCTTTTTAACTCCTCGGCCAAAGAGTCCCGCAACATTCCTCTAATTATGCAAAAAAGGTAGGTCTGGATTCTGGGATAGGAGATGAGAACTGGCGGAAGATGAACAGGGACAAATAACCTGCTCAAATTAAGAGTTGGGCAGATACTGCCTTTTAGGACAGCTACAGCAGCAAACTTTGCTACATTAGCTCTGTAGTGCTCAGGGAAGGACTGGAGGCAGAGCTGCTGCATTAGCATGGAGACCGGATCCCAGCAGGATGCCTCAGTCGCAGTGCAGTGCTGCACAAACACATCCTTGCTGCTTCTGGGGCTCAAACAAGCTCAGCATCTTTATTGCACACAATGAATTACACTGCACTACTTTATAAGGAGAGGTTATAGGTTACAGCCTTGGTTATGGCTCTCTAGGACACTCCTGCCTTGTCACAGAGTGCAGAGGGACAACTAAGTCTGCAGAAAAAAAGACTTGCTGGAGGACAGCTCGTGTGCCACGAGCTCAAGTGCAGCCATTTCAGCGAGAGCCTGAACACTTTCCCAGCAGTGCTCCTCACAAGCCGACTGCTCCTATCACACCAGCTTAGCAGCTAAATATAAATTACAGAGGGAAGCAAAGCTTGAGAGAGACATTTGACACCCAACACGCAGCTTGGCCACTGCATCTCTCCTAGCTAGTGTTTCTTCACTTGTTAATCCCTCTTCCTGGGCAGCAGCAATTATGACACTGGTGAGCTGCAGGACTTGGGTTTATTTGCTTCCATTTGGCACAGCGCTCCATGCCCAGCTCCTCTGCTCTGGGAGGTTACAACAGCTAAAGCAGGGATCGCAACGAGACACAATCAGTCACCAGAACAAACAGCTCAGCTGCTTCAGGGGACTCAAAGAGAAGAATGAATCTTACTAAGAGATTTCAAAGAGCACGAGGAAGTGGCTTTACTTCAAGTGCTCGTAACAATCCTTCCAAAGGAACATTCCTGACCTTCAGCCCTGGGGAATAAAGAGCTGAAGGGTGCTCATGCTCATCCATGGACCATTTGAGTTTGAGATAAAACTCAAGGGATCCTTTACTACCAGGTGTAACTGTTCTGTGCTCTCTCCTGCAAACATGGATGATGAAGACAAAGGCTTGGCTACCACCCAGACATCACAGGGCCATTACACCCTGATGGAAAAAGCAGGGATCCTGAACCTAGCACCTATGGAAACCACCATTACCCCAACTGTTCTTCCCCCTCAAACATTCTTTCTCAATCAGCCTACATTAATTCAACAGTTTTGCCCAAGTACTTCAAGAACAACTAACTTTATACTTTGAAACACTGCACTATACAGATGTTCAAATCATACACTCAACATGCATATGCACAACCAACCAGAAGCCAATAGTTTACAGGTCCTGTATACCTTACTTTAAATTCTTCTGAAAGGGTAGTTAAAGATTCTTAGAGCAAAAATACCACTAAGTTCATGAACTGCACAGAAAATTGGCTGTGACACCACTTATTAAAAGTTATGATAACTAGAAGGTCCAACTAAAAGCAGCAGATGCACTGTTTGCTTGGCTGTAGCTGCAGACAGAATTTTTGGTGCCGAGATCAAAAGAACAAGGTGTTCATATAAATGGCATTTTATTTTGATCCTATTATTCTATATGGGCTCGAAGAGAGATCAAAGGAAAAAGCACCCAGGTTTCACTATTAACACTTAACATAACTCCAGTTGGAAAATCCTTTCCAGATTGTTAGTGCAATTTAAAGCCCAGCATATTTTTGTTGCTCTGTTAGGTTAATACACCTGAAGGCATGGGTTTGATTCCTTGACCACCTTTTCCATTGTGGAAAATTGCTTCTGTTACATATAATTTCAGTTATTTTCATTTTTATGGCAGCAAATACACCCTGGCTTTGGGGAATGCCCTGGTCTGGGTTGAACCCTCTGTCCTGGAGAGCCAGGCTGCCCTGAAGTGGTGACAATATATTACAGACTGGGCACGACAGTCAGGAAATTCAACACCATTGGAGTGAAGTACTAAAGTGTGGTTCAGCCCCTGCCAAAGTATACCAGCTTCCACTCAGAATATAAACAAACCTAATGGGCTTTTCAAATACCTAAAAGTTCCTCCTGATAGCTGGCAAGAATTAATGTGCTTTAATAAGTTGTATTGCTTATTATGACATTATCCAGGACTACTACTATTAATTAATGGCTCTATTGCTGTTTTTAGCAGCCAGCTGTGTTGCATAAAGGAAAAATAATAACATATTGTATTTCCTAAGAAGCTGAAGTATGCTAGCAAATTTTAATATTCATGCTTTGAATGGAAGCTTCTCATTGATGATTCAGTGACTTAGGGCAGATTTTCAGCATTTCATTTCCACTGAGTTTCTTTGACTTCTAAGACTGCAGAAACCTGCTAATATGCAGGTATCACTTATCAGACCAACTTTGGAAATCAGCAATCAAGAAAAAAAAAGTACATTAGTCCTTCCCTGCCTTCCCACCCCTCCTCACTTGCTATTAAAGCACTTGTGTTAAAAAGCCATTCCAAAGATTATTTTAAATGCCAAAAAGTGGGCAATCATCCCACAGGAGCTGGCTCAGCTAAGGCTCACCATCTTGAACACATTCATTTTATCCAAATCTGTTGCAAGGAGAGGATTTTGGGTGGTTGTTTTGGGGTTGAGCTTTTTTTTTTACTTAAAAACAGCAGATTGTCAGAAGCGAGGAAGTGGAAATGACTTTGGGAACTTGCACAGTTAATATTAAATACCCACAGGTGAGCTGCGACCTGGAGAGAACACGGCAATTATGGGTTAAACGAGATAAAAACCTGTCATGCACAGTCAGAACCATTCTCATGTTACACACAGCAGCCAGCTGGCTATAAATCCAAGAAGTAAGCTGGAAAGCTTTGGAGTTTAAATGAATGAACACAGATATAAAAGAAGAACGGTGGTTTGTCACCATATGAATGGCTTCTAACTGAAAAGAGTGGATTGCTTTCACAAGGGTTTGCCAAAACAGCAACCTTGTTGAGATGAGGAAAAGAATAAGTATGATGATTGGGACATTCCATGTATTTATATTTTCTACTTTGTTTTGAGGCAGAGTAGTCTGATTCAGCATACCTGAACAATTATGATGTGGCTCCACACACAGGTGTCCCAGTGAATAGGGACACAAGTTCTTTGACAATGCCTCTGCAGCTGATGATCCATAAACAGGATTAGTTTACCAATTCATTCCAGATTCAAATCACATGAGCTGAGCTGTGAGAAGCAACGGATTGGTTTTCTTTTCATATTTCTAGCTCCAAGTAATTGTACGCTATAGCCTTCTGTACTCTGCATTTGCATCACTGAACCTATGGTCAGCAACCCTACCTGTGCACAGATCCACGAGGCCTGAGGCTGCTGAACCAACACCTTCCTGGTAGGCACAGCGGGTAAGAAAGGCCTTTCTGAGACCTTCTGATCTTTTTATTAAATAAAGCTGACTAGCAGAACCTCCTGGATTATAGACCCAAGAAATGCCCTAGCAGGTTTTCCTATATGGATGAGCCTGACTGACTTGGGGCGGTCCTGAGCAGGGCCATGAGTTGGACTTCAGTGACCCTTGTGGGTCTTTCCAACTCTGGATATTGTTCTGTGACTTTCTAGAAGTCTAATTACCCCACTTGAACATTTTGGGATCTTTGCAAGATAAACTCTTGCTCTTTCTCCACCTAAGGCAGATGTAATTCCCTTATGAATCCAAAAACGGAGCTCTGGCTCTTACTAACTCAAATACAAGCTAAACTTTAAAGGCATAAAGTAACTTCACACTCTTAATCTCTCTTCACATTAATTTATATGTTAAATAAATTAAATATGTGTTTATATATATATATATATTTATATATTTTTACAAAACTTTTCTGATGTTTAAAAGTGGCTATAAGCTCCTGGGTTTGATGTACTCACTGTTGACAGAATCAGATGCAAACTGTAGGAAGGCTGATAACAGCTTTGCTCCCCAAAACCTTTCTCCCGTGTCTCTGGGTTGACTGAATGGGAACTGAGAGGGGAAAGAACAAAGATTTGCTGTTCTTTACAGTCACGCAATGAAAGTGTAGGTTAAGCACAGGAAGTATTTGCAGATTCCAGATATTCTCTGGACCTTTGTTGCTTTTCCTTGCATTCAGATCTAATCTGAGCCCCTGCACAGAGCTGGACTTTCATGTTCTGAGGTCCTTCACCAACAGAAAACCCAACCCCCTGTGACACTCAGGGCAAAGTGGACTCAAGACCTTCATTTATTCATGTTAATGCATTAAGGAAAAAAAGCTTTAACAGGAAAAGAAGGCTTAAAATAATACAAATAAATAAATTAATAAACAAATTTAATATATACTCATATTATAGCAAGCCTTCAGACTGAAAATATACAGTTCCATCTTTTAGAACAAGTTTGGATAGACAGTCTTATGTACCACATCAAATATAGCAATATTGTGTGATCTTTAAGCCTCGGGGGTTTAAAAATACTAAAGTGCTTCTTTTTTGTTCTGATACCAAATATGTCTATACCTCAAACTGATTCAAGTCACCACTAATAACCACTGGGATATTTTTAGGAGGTCCTTCAAACAGAAGGGTAGTATTTTCACTACAATTTTGAACAAGCAATAAATTGTGTTTGGTTCTTTACTTCAATCAAG
The DNA here is from genome assembly GCA_013400315.1 of Bombycilla garrulus. Taxonomy (NCBI): domain Eukaryota; kingdom Metazoa; phylum Chordata; class Aves; order Passeriformes; family Bombycillidae; genus Bombycilla; species Bombycilla garrulus. The sequence goes on from VXBU01005406.1 coordinate 595,307, forward strand.
CATCAATTTTGGATTATTTGTCTGAAGTCAAAATTCTTAAAATATGCCTTTTTTTTTTTTTTAAATAAGCAATTTCTGTGAGGAAAAATCCTCTCCATAAGTTGAGTGCAATCAGCTCTTCTGACATAACTGGCTCTGATTTGAAGGTAAGGTTCACGATCAGATATTTTTAAGGAGGGCTGTATGATTAATTTAAGAGGTGCCCCACCAGTATTTTCACATGAATAAGCATAAAAAACATTGTTTTACTTTCATTATGCTGCCGTATCACCTTTGATTCTCACAATCATGTTTGTACTAATATCATTCTTCCTTTTGCAGGAGAAGGGCTTACAGCAGGATGGGCAACTCAAATTTGCCAATCAGTGAGACCTGGCATTGAAAATAATTACAAATATGAATAGGCAAATATCTGGCTGTCAGATATGCAGAAGAATTTTATGCCAAAAAAGTGTTAGGGAATTTTCAGCTCTCACAAGAGCATCCAACTAATTATTGATGGATCATCAATAACTTTGGGTGCTTTCTGGAGGCAGATTCCTCCTTTTTCTTTACTGCTCTTTGGGAAGGAAAGGGAAGAGAACTCTCACCAAAAATGAGAAAAACATTAACCTCTAAGTCCCCCAGTTTTTGGTAAATAGTGAGATCACTGGAAATCTTAGCTTCTGCATATGAATTAGAGGAGAATAATGGGACTGAGCAAAATGTCATGGACTATGTTCATCAATATGTGCCTTTTATGTAAACTAGATTGTTAATTGAAAACCCATTTTCAGAGTCTCTTAAGAGGCAATCACCTTAAAATTAATCAAAGTCCTGTTTTATTTTTGTTTTTTTTTAATAGGGTTGGTGCTCCTTTGGATGCTCGGAAAATTGCTTGGAGCAGAGACTGGAGCCAGAAGCTTTGGGGTTCTCAGAGCCCATTTTTCTGGGGCTGGGGAGGCTCAGCCACCAGAAAACGAGCTCAGGGGGGACCTTGTGGCTCTGCACAACTCCCTGACAGCAGGGGACAGCCAGAGGGGGTCAGGCTCTGCTCCCAAACAAAACATGAAAGGATGAGAGGAGTTGTGTCAGGACAGGTTTGGGTTGGATAATTTGGGAAAATTCTTTACTGCAAAGAGCTCACCAGTCACTGCAGTAGGTCACAGTCCCCAAAACAGCAGAATTTCAGTTCCCTTTTCTTTTCATGGTCGTCACCATGCTCTTAGTTTTCAACCATTTCTTTTCCCTTTCACCCATGGCTTTCCCTGTTTTCCATCTCTACTAAAGCTCCCTGAGTGAGCCACACAAACCAAAGTATTCATGTACAATTCTGGGTGTTTTGGTTTTTTTTTTTAAATATACCTCTCCTTAAAATATTCCTTAACTTACTTCCTCAGTGCCTAGAAGTGACTCATTAAAAAAATAACCTCATAGCAGTAACACAGTGATAAATATCAAAGGTGAAAATTTGCCATTATTTTGCACTCAAACAGCCTGAACACATCTTCAAACAGCATAGAGAGGAAAGGGCTGTATTTGTCTACAGATGTATTTTCTTAACGTTTTTTTCACCACTTTACTTCAGCAAGAATGACCAGCTTAAATTTTTCAGTGTCTTCAAGGACCTTATTTCATGAATTTGTATAAAAGGCAGAAAAGTATATATAAATGTTTTAAAAGCAGCCAGAAGTTTTTGTGGAAACAGTGCCATTAGATTTAAAATACCAAATACTCAAATTACTTCTGACACATTTGATCTGAGTCACTTTTGAATTTGCACCTACAAACAATAAAAAATACTGGTTCTTAAAGAGACTGATTATTTCCTTTGCAATATTTTACCACAGAGAAGTTATTCTCTCTTTCCCCCAGACCTGACAACCATTCAAATATCCTGGGTTTGTTGCACACTAAACTAGAAATATGATCTCTACTTGGAAACTCCCCTCAAAAATAGTTTCTTCTGTCAATTCTCAGTAAGTGCCTTCAATAACAAGCGTGGCTATTGAACTCTGAAAGTATCAATGTTCAGTCATCTTCCTGAGCTTACACATCACAGCTGCGGGGAATAAAGACGCTGAAAGACCGCGGTCGTTCCCCATCGCCTGGATGTTTATCATAACCCTTTGTGATATTTAACTGGCACTGCTTTCTCCTCCTCCACTTCCAAAGGGATGAATCACAGGCTCAGCTCTTCCAGGAACCAGCCACTTGAGCTGCTCTCTGCACTTCCTTCAGAGCTCTTCCTCAGCCGCAGCCAGCCCTTTGATTGACCCCACCTTTAATAAATGTTTAACTGGAGAGTCTCCGCTAAAACGTGTGTGAAGCCTCCTGGGAATGACTAACCAACACCTAAAGCCCAGATTTATACCAGAGAACTTCCCAGAGCCTCCCACAGCCAGGGGGATTTGTTCAGAGGCTGGAGGGAAGAAGAGCCACTGTGGGAAGTCAGATTTCTTCACTTTCTTATTAAATAACAATACAACACGCTTTCTGTAGGCGCTCTGAGTTATACACAGTATGTTAAAACAGATTAAGGCAAACTTAGAGGGTATAGTCTACATCAGGTACCTCTCATTATAATTAACTGTTAATTTTAAGTTGCAACTTGTAAGCCGAAAAAGAAGGCTTAAGTTCCCTAATGATAAGTTTATACTCAGATGCTTAGAGTGGAAAGCGTCAGGATTCACTCCCTGCATTAACTTCATCAAGGAAAAAAAAAAATAAATAAAAAGACAAAAACTTGGAAAATTAGTGTCTGAGAGTCACTGGACAATTAGAATTTTCTGAATCAGTGGAAAGAGCTGAAGTTTTCCAAGGAAAATGCTACAAATCAAAGAATCCTCAAACAAGACAAAGAATACTAAAAACAGAAAACAACCCTGGAGTATTTTTCTGGAATTTCCAAACCACAGTTGGCCTCAATGATCTTATAGGGCTTTTCCAAGCTAAATGGCTCTGAGATTCACCCACCCAAGCTGTGACATCAGTTAGAAGTGACTTCAGTGTCAGCACCAAGTACCATCGTTGAATGGCCAAGAGATGCAGGAAGCCTCCTTATCCCTCCACCTCCAGTCCCAGTTTTTCACCCACTGCTATTTTCAGCAGTCCCTTGGCTTCTCTGTCCCAAAAAGGTGCTTATTCTGCCCTAATGCCAAGACCAGTGGTACCTGATCTACTTCTGTGGCTTCCTGATTTCACTGCAGCACAACCAACAGAACAGTAAAACACATTTTTTACAGAGCAACACATTAAAAATCAGGGATTTTCCTAATAAAAGGTTTCTCCAAGATATAGTGATTACAAAGAGTAACAGATACTACTATTAATATTCTGGGAATATTAATAATTAGCTATCCAATACAATTCAGAACCTGGTTTTATCCTTGAGTTTTACAATATGCTGAACGGTCTAAGTACCTTTTCACAGGAAGCAATATAGAGTTATTTGTAGATTCAGTAATGGAAGCATCAAGCCAATGGCGTTCCATTTCTGAAGCTCCCAAGTTCTCCTGAAATAATAAAAATTCACCAAGGCAGCAGCAAGAAAGCGAGTGGACACTTCACAGTGTCTCAGCAATAAACAGCAGAATTGTGATACTCCACCGGAATGTTCCAAACCTAAATTGAATGGCAGCATGATTGCTGTGGTTCCAGTTATGTTAATTAGGCTGGATTCATGGTTCATTGAGGCTGCAATTATGCTGCAAAGAAATGCTGCAAGCATCCCATCCTCCTGCAGTCTGCTGAGTGTGCTCCCATTCCTCTTGGGGCAAAACAGACTTTCTGAAGGGATTTATACACTGGAGTCACATTTGCACTTAGACCACATGCTTGGTGAAGATGCAATTAGATGACCACGTTTTGCAACTTTCCTCTTTTCCAAATTTAATAGGAAAAACAGCTTTCCAAGATCCTTGGCCATTTTTTAAGCATGCTTTGCTTTGCCAATTTGCATACTAAGCATACAAATTATAAGCCTTATTAGCCCCATTTCAACCGTAGGGTAAGTGAAGAAGGGGAAGAGTTTTGCCCAAAGTTATGCAGCTCTTCAGTTGAAAGAGAACTGAAGTAGCTCCCATCTTACAGTTAATGGCTGGACTCGAAGATCCTGGAAGGCTTTTCCAAATGAAATGTTTCTAAGATTCTTTTAAGGACATCTCCTGATTTACAGCTGTGGATAGGACAGCCCTCACACACAAAATGCAAAACCTTCTGCAGAAAAAGTGATCTAAAAGAGAGGGGCAAATGGGCATTATAATCTCAAACAATTGAGAAAAGACACAGGATGAGCCAAATTTGTTGGCCTGCAATGAGAAGGAAGTAGTTTAACATAGGAACAGCTCCTTCCCTGGATGGGAAAGGTGTGCTGGCCCTCCAACAGGAATTTTCAAGCTACCTGGTTTTTACTGAAGAGGCAGCAACAGAAGATGATGATTTTTCAAGCAAGTAATTAGTCTGGGTTTTTTTAAGGAATAGACCTACTTTTAAAACCAGTCTCTTCAGATAAATTATTTTTCAATGCTATTCTTAAAGAAAGATGATGTGGGATCAGGTGTCTAAACGGAACTCCAAAGAACCAAGTATCCTCAGAGCCTAATTTCCAGCTTCACAATGGATTTATGCACTTAAAAGTTCAAGTCTCATTAAAGACCAACCGCGCTTAAGCCCTTAAATTTTATTTTTTTTTTAATTTAAGCAGATCTCAAAAAAAATTTCATACCAGCCACTTCAAAGCTGGCTCCCCGAATTCAGGGATGATTGAGTTTCCATAATACAATTATGGTTGGAACGGAGCTGGATTGAAAGCAAGGTTCAACTTTCAAACAACATCTCCAAAACAGTTGCAGATGATGTGCATTTCAGCTTTCTGATCCTCAGGTGACACAGGCACAACTGGTATTAGGGAGATATGCATTAGAAAGGAAAGGCAATGCCTGAACTAGAAATAACCATCTTTTCCACAGATGGATGGACATCCATAACAATTTAATCTAACGAGACATCGAGCTTACATGCCCATTTGAAAAATCATAATGGCACTTGTCTGGCAGGTTTGTTCCTCGATGCTTCATTCAATGACTGTTCAATTCTTTTGCTTTTTTTTTAACTAATATTATCACAGCTCTTTTTTTTCCAGATTTAATCTACCAGCACTTCTCATCCAGACCACAGCTTCAATTAATACCAATTTGAGCCTTAACACAAGGAATTCGTGCATTGACTGAGCTCTGGATCTGGCTTTTAAAATGAGTTTTGCAATGTTCCTAAGATCAGGAACCTAAACCAGTCTGACACTGAAATTAATCACTACATAAACAGAAATCTAAAAGCACATCAGGAATAATATTTAACAGACACTAAATAATATCAGATTGAGTAATAATTTTACATTAATTTAAGAGCATGATAAGAAATCTGTTTTCTGATATATTATTAGCCCAGTGGATCTGACTTGCAGTTTACGCTGCCTACTTAGGCTGGAGTTTAAATACAACACAAAAACCAATGTCAAGTCTCCCAGACAGGAACACTCCAAAAGTTTTATTACACTCTCTTGAAAGCATTACCATGGGTAGGAAGAAAACTAAATATTAAATACGCCATTAACAGGAAAATTATTTCAAATCAGTGAAGCATGACGAGACCCAAGTATACTGTTTCTCAATTTCTTTTTCCCTAATGTACACTGAGGAGACAGAAAGGTAGTAAATGGCCAGGGTTCAAACACAGGACATAAACTATATGAAATTAGGAACAGCGTAAATCTTAAGAACAGCTCAAAACTCTGAAGAAAATTAGGGAAGATCCTAATGTGAATTCATTACTGACTTCTCACCAACCTTTTATTTTATTAAAAGTAGGCAAATGTGCTATACTGTTAAATTCTACTAACTTTAAAGTTAAATATTGTTTCTTTTAAAGCTGCACTTTACCAAATCTGCTCCCAAACCAAACAGCTACTTCATTACTTTGTCTCATAAGCCAAGCAGTAAACTAATATTGTAAAACATCAACTGGATATTTTATTTAACTAAAAGATGGTCTAATGCCTCATTAATGCCTGCTGCTCACCAACTGAAAAGTTATGGAATATAATAAAAAACCTTTTACCAATTCATTAGGCAGGCAAAACTCACCTTGGCACTCCAGGCTAACAACCTGTCCTTACTGGTGATCTGGAAGTGTTGGGAGGAAGCGTGAACTGGTCCCTAAGGAAGAGGCAGGCTCAGAGGTGCATTAAGAACCCAGTTCCTCGAGCCCTTCTACCCACAAATACTCTGGTTTTATGAAGTTCAGTCTGACATTTTGGTCCAGTTGACATCATTGGTCAGGTATCAACAGCCCCTGACTCCAGCACAGCAATCCTGGCAGCACAGCTTTACCTCCAAGGCTCATCCTCCCTTGACAGCACCAAGAATGATTCCTTTAGTACCTGCAGTGATTGATGGAAAAGGCTTTGAAACGTCCTGTGCTTCACCATCTCTGCTGAAGGAAGATGGGCCGTGGAGGTGATTACATCTTCACACGATAGATCATCCATTACTGACAGCTTTTATATTTCTCAACTTGAAAAAACCCCCCAGCCCTTGTCTACGTGTGGATACATAACACATTTGAAATGTGTAAGGCGAATATAAAGACTGAGGGTTTAAACCCTCAGTTTATCAGCTCTACAGGCCCAATTTTGCAATCAACTAAACCTACAGTACATTTTCATCAAGTGCTGCAAATCAGCAAAATATTAAATGAATCTTGAAAAAATGATTATGAATCCACAGTTCTGTTTGACTGTATAATTCTATTTAAGATTAAAATTACTATCATAAAAAGGCCACTTTCTGAATGTAATTCCACAAAAACATCATCACAAAAGCTTTTACTGCTATTTATGTCAGAATGTATTTTAAACAGTTCTAATCATTTACCTTTGTGGACACTTAATTAAAATTACAAAACCAATTTTAATCTGTAGTCCAATTAATATGCAAATATATGCAAATGTGGTAAATCAAGGTGGTGATTAAGTTAAGGACACTCTATTTCATGTCTGCTTTAAGTGTGAAAACAAACAATCTTTTTTGTAATTGTACTGATGGATTGTGATGTTTATAGGGTTAGTATGGGGTACAAATGTTTATGCATCAACATTATGCCAAAACAAAGATTTTATACTCTGGAGTGATTTAGCATCCAGCATACATTCAGATGTAACAAAGTCATTTTGCAGTCATCTTGTGAATTAGAATAAGGTCAAAGCAAAGTTAAATTTCTATGTCATCCATTTGTATGGCTATTTAAAATTCAACAATCACTTTCTGATGTGTTAGGTAAGAGCCAAGAAGTCTCAAGAATGGCATATTATCACCCTTTATCATTTAGTGTTCATAATACACTGGTTTATCTTTGATACTATTACAGAAATAGTTCTCCCATTAAGGTGCAAAGATATTCATCCTTTTTAACCCTTTTTCCTCCACAAGTTCCAATTCTTCAATCCCCAGCCAAAGGTTGCTCTACCAGTGAGAGTTTCTCTATAGATATCCACTATATTCACTAAGAATTGGCAAAGAACCCATTTTTGCAGCTGCTTTTCACCCCTTCCTTCCCCACACTGCTGATTTAGACAGGTTGATGCTCCTTCCCATTTGCCCATAGAAAACTCTATTTGTTGCTCTTTGTGGGAATAAGTCTGAATTCCTCCATTTAGACCATCTATACCCTTGGACTGAACTAACTGATTTCCTCTGCCAAGAAAATAATGATACTGGTAAAAGTAATATTTAATTTTACAGCTTATTTGAGTTCATAAAAGAGCAGATCTTTCCCTATATATTCTCAGGAGTTGCCAAATGTTGGGAAATACACTTAGTGCAAAAGGACAGCATTCACCTCATGTCTCACTGAGATATTGGAGTATAAAACCCCACATTATCCCTCTCCTTACAGCTTCATCTCCATCAAATACAACAATCAGAAAAGAGTTCAAAAAACTTTTCAACGTTGCTTTAATTCATGTGCTTCATTTCCCTTTTTTTTTTCTGGACAATTATGCCCGGAATAGTTCACAAGATTAAGATGAGGTATTATTAAAATATTTTTTACTCCAAATATTTTATGCTTCTCCTTTACTATCGTCACCACAAGACATGGGAATATGAAATTTATCTCCCCTCAGTAAAGCTTATTTTAAAAGCTACAGGTCTCCTAATGAACACAAAACATTTATAAACTATTAAAAATATTTTAGAATTTTTAACAAGAGATATGGACACATGATATTTTTGTAGTAACAGACCTTATAAACTTGCATTTGGGATGCAAATCTTGGAATGTACAGCCATTCCCATCATTAGGTTCCTGTGAAAAACAGGACTAGCATATTTCTGTGTCTTCTGATCTAACAGACACTAACAAAGCACCTGTCAAAGGGGCTCAAAAGACCTTTTGGTAGTTCTGGCTTAAAAAAACCAAACCAGCTCGTTCCTTTGAACTGGGCATTCATGAAAGACCTGCTTTCACCAAAAATGGCAAAGATTTATGTTAGGAACTAGAAACAGGAAGGAACTTACAATATCCTCTTCTAACTCCAACAGTTCTCCACCGTGAAGAACCTGTGTCTACTTTCCACCATTTTTGATGTGTTTTTCAAAGAGGAAAGCAAATTGATTGCCACAAAGAAGAGCAGCAGGAGCAAGGGGATATAGTGGCAGACACAGCCAGTGAGGCAGCTGGACCTGACTCCAGCAAACAAGAATGGATTTGGGAATTGTGGATGGGTTTTGGTGGAGAGGCAATGGAAGCCTGGAAGGTGAAGATCTAAAGGAGAAGACAGGCACCCACTCTGACCATGAGCCTCTGCATGCTCCAATACTTAATTACATAATTAAATTATGTATATTGCAGTCCATAACTGCAATTCCTGTCCCAGCTCTGGAATCAATGGACACGGGAGCACAGAGCAGGGTCTGAGCCACAGGGAAAATCACCCAACAACTGTGTCCTGCTGTGGTGGCCACCTCACCACACAGCTGCACGGCCCTCTGGCTTGGGAAGAGCCATTTCTGAAATCAGCTGCACACTGCCTGGATGAAAATCAGCATAATGATCCAGGCAGGTCCTCAGGCTGCCTCTTGACAGCACAGAGAGTACTGACCTCTGAAGGGCTTTTCTGGGCTCTAAAGATTGTGTGTTCACAGTCCTGGCTGGTTCTTGTGGAGCAGAATGAATAAGACCTTTGCCACGTAGTTAAACACAAGAGAACAGTCGCACAGTGCCCAGATGCACTCTCAGCTGAACGTGAAGAATCAGCGCTGCCAGAGACACCTCCATCTATTCTTTGAGTCTGAAATCAAACACTGAGGTATCAAATCTGCCAGCAGAGATCACAGAACTGCTGATGCTTCAGCTGGGGCTTATTTTTCAGTGGGAGATAAAAGGTGATTCTCTGTAATAGGTATCATCACAGGATAAACTTGTTGTAGCCGACCCCACTGATACAATAGCGCTGCCAACGCATGGTGAAACTTAATCCCTCTGAAGACACTCGAGTTTCTTTTAAGTTTTAAACCTAAATCACTGAAAAACATCCTAGGACTGTGTATTCAAGAGTACTTCTCTCGTTAGCTGCTCTTCCCATCCTTTTCACTATCTGTATTCATTTAAATGGAGCTCTGATTTAAACCAGACCTGTACATCACTCATTGCTCTTGGTCATTCTCTATTTAACCACTGAAATTTTGCACAACCAGTTTTGATACACCCAGATATAAAACACTCTTCTTGTGATGATTCAGACAGCAGTTTTCATACATATTTGAAAACTCATACACCACCTTGCTAAGAAAGTGTGGCATTCCACCTCCAAATGTAGCTCCAGAGGTAAATCACACATATAAGGAAATCTAAACAAATGCAGCAACATCTCATGGAGGAACAGGGATGCTACAAAGAAAAGAATCTAAGTCTCTAAAACCAACACCTCCACACAATTTATCATTAAAACTCTACTCTGTAAAGAGTCAAAGTTTCCTTTTAAAAGTTAAAGCTGTACAGAAAATTAAAAAAAACTACTGAGGGTACTTTATTCTTTTTTATTGTCTCTAATGTAGAGTATGCTTGGATCATGCTTCTTCACATTAGAAATTCAGGTCTTGTCTGTCCTAGGAGGATGAATGGTGACTGGGGAGCTGGAGTGAAATGACCACGTTATCACAAGGGAAAGGAATGTGAAAACTGAGTAACTGAGTGCAGAGCTGCTCTTTGGTGAGGTTTGCGTTGGCTTTGCTTTATTAACCAGTGTTGATCTTGTTCAGGTAATAAATAAAAACAAGCCAGATGACAGATTTGCCTCTTTGTCTCAATACCCCTTACACTCAAAGTGCAGAAGATGAAAATGGACTTGCTTTTACACACATTGGTCTCCCCTGTGTGTGTTTGGGTGTGAATAGCCTAAACATGTTACAATCTTCAGGATTAAAAAAAAGCAGTGAAAATTTGAAAAAGAAATGAGTATCATAAAACAAAAAACTTTTCTCCAAGTTCCCTTTATGCATCACAGGGCAACAGAAATCACAGACCTTGTGTGGAAAAAAAAAAAAAACCACACATTTTTTCTGCTGGCTCTTTTTCAAGTCTCCTCTCCCATCTGAGGTACAATCCTCCTGTAAAGAGGATTTTTTGACTGAGTGCCCTGAAAGAGGACCCTCATTTACCTATTATTCAATACTGATTTAAATTACTAGGTTTCTTAAGTTTCTGACCTCCTCTATTTTATGATGTATTTAAAACACTTTGACTCTTATGAACTATTTAATTAAGTAGATAATAACGGCACATTTGTCCTACTTGCCATTCACCAAAGTTTCAACACTACTTCTTAAACTATCCTGCATGCCTGTAATTCACCAGCTTTTACTTCAAATTACAGAGGGCAAAACATTTTCCTTGATTGTTCCTATGATATTGGTGACACCAACAAACGGCACTGGAAAAACTGAGGAATGAATTTGCCATTTTTTAAGTCTATGGATAGCATTTCATGGCTGGAAGAAGAAATCAGATTCTCAGATGATATAAATTGCTATCATTGCCTTACAGGGAACTGTATCTTTGGGTTAGATGATAATCTGGTGCACAAACCATGGTTGCTCAAAGAAACCATTCAGAAACAATCTCTGTGCCTTCTGCACCCAAATACCTCACAGATCCCAGTCATGAGGAAACAAAGATCTCTGAGCTGTATAAAAAAAATGAAAAATCTCTGTATTCAGCCCAATATTATACTGTTATTTTGGGTACAAGATTTATGGCACACTTGCTACTCAACTAAGGCAACTCACAAATGCTGCATCTACTTGGCAATTTGGCTTCATCAATAAAATGGAGTCTCAGAATCAGAAGCTTATTTTTCAGGATTAAGGAATCCATGTCACAGTTAAAACACTTTCATGTTCTTAATGGACTCACCTCAGTTGTGCTGGAAAGGGCCTTAAGCCTGCATTATAAATGGCCCATTTTCTGGTTGTACTTTAGAAAGTTTAAAAAATTAGTGTCTGCTGCACACAGGAGTGCCCATAACACAAACCTTTATCTGGAGAACACCACTGCCTTTCTGAGACAGACCTGAGCAGGATCCTGGTGCAGGAGCATCAGCATGGGCTGAGAAATGTCTCTGTGTGGTTGGGATTTTAACAGAAATGTAGGATTCCTATGGAAGCCACAGAATACAGATGTTGCTGCCTTGTGAATTGATGTAACAGAGGAATTAAGGGGATAACAGAGGGATTCCTTTCTTTTTAACACTTTGCTGATAAACCTGCCTAAAATAATCGACTTTGGTACTGTCTCAGGCACAATGGCTTAATTCTTTTGAACTATCTCAGCAGTCCACGCATTTGAGAAGTTTCTCCCATGACCATGAGCCCCTAATGAGGGGCAGAGAAGGAAAAAATAAACTCTAAAACTGTTTTGAAAATTCAGTCATTGGCTTTGGCTTAGACTGCACCAGAAACAGGACTCACTTGAAATGTGAAAAATCTTGATGATTAGTAAATAAAACAGCTGAGCACACTGGGTTCCTACCAGCTCAAGAGTGTGTGCACACAGAGGCATGCATGAGCACACACGTGTAAAGGACTTCTGCTCAATCCTTCGTAGGAAACCAGCTGATGACAAATACTTGTAATCTATTTAGAAATGTGGTTTCATAGCTCAGTCCTCTGGGGCTTGAGAACTTTGCTCATCACGTCTCTGGGGCATTACACAGTAATCTCGGAGAAACTGCATGCTAGGTTAGCTCTGAGGATATTTCTGATGATTAAAGGCACTGAGGATCTCTACATTTAAGTGGCTTTACAAAGACCAGCACCTCCCAGTCAGACATGGGAGCTCCAGCACCCTGGGAGGGGTCAGGAACTGTAGAAAGCACACAGCAGCAGTGTAAATATGCCAGAATATCTCAAAGGTAGAAAATCCCACAATCACCTCTTTACACAGGCACATTCAAACAGCTCTACTGGTTTCCATCACAAGGCAAGTTCTTAGTTCCTACGTCTCAGCTTTACACTGCTGCCTCATGCTGTGCTTGTAGCACATGCTACCATTAACAGTGGCAGTACGGAGGCAGCTCTGAGGACACATCCCCATTGACATCCACAGTCCCAAAGCCTTCAGTTTCTCTCAATTCCTCATTTATCCCCTCCCTCAGCCAGAAGAACTCTGTATGACCTGCAGCATCTGTAGCTACAGCTGCCCTGCTGTAAAGGTGGTGACTGAAGAGAAGTCACAACACAAACTCTGGTAGAGGAACAGCTGACCAGGAGGTAGATGCCAGAGATGTCACAATGAATATATGATTTCTTCAATTAATACTATAAAATGCACAGTATTAAAGTGTATTAAACTAAAGGAACTGCTCCCTCCTGAAAGGTCTTAATAATGTAACTTAGATTCATCAAATGGTCTGGGTTGGAAGGGACATTAAAGCTCATCTCATTCCACCCTTAGAATTCCTTCCCAAAATCTAATCTAAACCTGCCTCCTTCATCTTAAGGCCATTCCCCCTCATAGGCATAACTGAGGCATAATTGTTGCACCATCACCCCACAGAAAAGTGACAATTTTATTTCGCTGGTAAATGCTGCCATGACTATTATTCTAAAAGCTGTGCAATTTAACTACGAGACCATATCAATTAGAGGTGGAGAACATCAACTCTGCCTTCTAACCAGTGCAATAATCCCCCCCAGGGGAGTTTGCTATACATTTAATAGATTTACTCAATATTCTACAAATAGACACCAAAAATGTCAGAAAAATGATGCTGTTCATCCTGTTTCTACTGATGTCTCTTCTGTCACATGCCACAGAAATATTTTGACAAATACAAGAATATTTTAGAAGATGAATAAAAGCAATGAACTACAAAATGGTCTTGTTTATGAGATCATCAACATATTATCCTCATTCTTTTGGATGAGAAAAAGCCACAGATCTGTCAGGTTAAGAAAATGATCTTCACATTGACAGGAAAATAGATGTAGGTGATTGAAAATTTGAAATTTATTAGCATTTTATTTCCCCTATATTAAAAAATAAACCTCAGCGCAGCAAAGTTCCTATGGAATAAAAAATCCTCGATGGCTCTGAGAAGACAGGCAAAGAGAAGACTGATGATACAGCTGCCTGCTGCCCCAAAAATGAGTGAGCACCTAAAAAAAAACCTTCATGATTTATTATGTACATAGCTGGGGCTCTGAGAGAGCAAGGAGATATTACCTCCAGCCCGTCTCATTAATAGGTTAAATTCTGCTGTTAAAATTGTTTATGTGTTTCACCTCCTTCCAACCAGCTGAACAATGCCCTGTTAGAGCACAGAATTAGAAGTGCGTGGTTTCGAGCCTGGGACAATCCTTGACGAGCAGATTTAATCTAAACATGAACCTGGGTGCAATTTCACAGAAGTCAAGGGATGAGGTGACAATAGAAAGGTTGTTATGGGAAGCACAGGAACAGCACGGCTGAGAGAGGATACAACCCCACCTTCCCACTTCAGAATCAGATACAAAAGAACCATCAAAACTAACACGGGAAGAGCTGTGACAGCAGCCACTTCACATCACATTCCGTGGGTAGGTGACACAACCCCCACACACATGCAAAACAATAAAATACAAGGCAAGTTCAGTAAGATCAAACATTTTTTTCCCACACTCTCCAAAGCTGTCTAACATTACATTGAGCATTAGACCATTCATGGTAAAAGTGCTGAGTATGGTTTTGGACACGGGAAGCTCCTAAAGAAGAGATTCAAAGGCCATTTATCAGCAACATACCCTAATGCTACCTNCTCCATCCTTTTGTACACACTGATATTCAAAGGTAAAAACTGAAAATAAATGGAGAGTGCTACACTGAACACCAGATTTCTGCACCTGGGTTTGATTCCTGACCATCAGTGGTTGTACATGGAAAAACAACTTCAAGTTTAATTGTCAGTGTATAGTCATATCAGTGACACTATCACTGAAATGATGAATACCTGATTTTAAGGAATAAAATCATTTACTGGCAGATCTTCAGGCACCAAAGAAATCCAAGTTTAATCAATACACTGATTAACATTTCCAGCACAATAACTTTATACATAAGCCTGTATTAAGATCTGCCTGCAGATTCCCAGGTACCTCCTTATGCTGAACTTTCATTTAAAAATAATTCCAATATTCTCCTTTCCAGCAGCTTTGCTTACCCTTTAGATACTGCCCAGCCACAGGTGACTCAGCAGGGTCAGGATTAATTCCCCCATGTTCCCATGTGCAATGATTCCTGATGTTTTAACTGATATTTACATCTGTATTAACTTCATACATTTAGAAACAAATAACGTGCAGCTCCTCAGCCCCCATCTAGCGATCCAGATATACAAAAAGAATTGCAGAGTTATATTTATGGGTACACCCTATGTCTTGATAACTAAAATAGCTAATTTTTCCCAATAATTTCTTCTGGCATGTAGCAGTAGTACTTTTTGTAATCCACTTTATTCATCTGCAGTAATTCATCCCATTCAGAAGACCAGGATTTTAAAATAATATTTAAACAAGGTTGAGGATAACAACTAAAAGAAGCCCACAAGAGCCATATTTAAATGCCTGCTAAACATATTTACCTAAGTCAACAGTGAAGTTTTATTTGGCAATTCTGCATTTTAAAGCAATTGTCTCAATTAGGCCAAAAGGAGGATACTGCTTATGACTGCAAGTCTCTGCCTGCATTCATTTATTGTTCAGTTCACAGTCTCTGAATACAACACAATCCTCCAACGGAGTCAGCTTTCATAATTCAGCAGTACAAAGTCTGCAAACACATGTAACCTAGATCCATATTTCACAGTGACAGCATATGATAGCAGAATGTGAAGTATTAATGCTAGTGTCACTACAGTCCTACACTCTACTGCACTTTAAGAGAAAGCAGCTGCTGAGATGAAATGTGTGCCAACTGTCTGAAGACAGAAACATAAGAAACATTCCTTCTGTTACAAAGGGAGAGACACACACAAACAGACTTTCTTTTAGACTCAACAAGCACAAAGTTTCTTACTTTCGCCTTTTACGTTTCTATTTCAGAACCGCTCGCGCTGCGGGAGAGACGTTGCCTGGGTGGGAGCCCCAGCGTGGGCACAGAGCAGCTCCAAAGGAGAGCAGGGCTGGGTGAGGGTGATGCACCAGGACAGGAACTGCTGGAATGGTGACACCAACCTGGCACGATTCTCCAGGATCAGTTACAGAATCAGGGAATCACTGAACCGTTGAGGTCGGAAAAGCCCTCCACGATCATCGTGTCCAACCACTCCCCCAGCAACACCAAAGCCACCCACATCCCCACACGGCTTTTAAATCCCTCCAGGGACAAGGACTCCACCACTGCCCTGGACACCCTGTGCCAGGACTGGACAGCCCTGTTGGTGAAGAAATTTTCTCTAATATCCAACCTAAACCTTTCCAGGTGCAACTTGATTCTGCTCCCTCTCATCCTGTCACTTATTACCTGAGGGAAGATGCTTACCCCTGCCTGGCTTCACCCTCCTGTCAGGGAGTTGTAGAGAGTGATAAAGTTTCCTTTCCTCCAGCAGCTTCCTCAGTCACTCCTCCTATATCCAAGAAAAGAAAACCTAATTCCCAACAAATTCCTGATGAGATATAAGATATAAACATCCAGAATGCTGGTTAGAGATGCTTTAGGACCTCCCAGGAATGCCACAGCAGCTTTTCAATAACCAAAGCAATGAAACAGTTTTCTGCCTGCAAACATCTTTGTCCTCACCAATCCTTGTCTTGCACCTGCTACTGAGAGCTTTCTTAATTGGACTAAGGGACACGCTACAGAACTGTAAATTGGATTAATAAGGTGCATTTTTTTAATCTATTCCCTACATAGAGAGGAGTAGAGAACCTGTTCTTCTTGATTTGTGTCTAGTCCTGGAGCAACACCACCAAATGATCTCCCACACAGTGCATCACCACCTTTTACGCCCAGCGCTACAATAAGAGTGTGACATAATCTGAAACGTTCGGCCGTAATTCACTTAAAAACTACTACAACCTCATTGACCCCCTTATCAAACAATTTATTGTGCATTTACAGACTGGACAATGAAATAGAGGAGGTAAGGTATTAATGGTGACACTATTTGGCAAGCTCATAGCACAGTTCATTCAAAAGGCAATTTTAAAATTGAATGAAGAGGTTTGACTAGGCAATAAAAACAGCCACAATGCCAGTGAACAGTACTTAGGAGGAAAGCCTCTAATTATCCTATTTATAAATCAACAGCAATTTTACTGATGACTTCTTCTCAAACTTGATTAAAATAACTTCAAAAAATTAAAAAATAATCAGATCATATTTATTTTATTAAATTACTATTTTAAAGCGTTATTGATTCCCTTCATAAATGAAAATGATAAAAACTTGAGGACAAGAATGAGACAACATTTTTTAAGAGAAACATTTGTACAACACTCTGCAACATAATTATAGTGCTGCCCTTGGGGAAGGGGATTTTATTTTATAATGAGAATGTTTACACTGTTATGGGGTTCAATCTATCTGGGAGGGAAGGTTAAACTTCTTTCCATTAAAGACAGGCTTATAATGAAAAGCTCTGAAAGGAGAATGGAGTCTAATATAGTAGATGTAATGGCCTATTAAATGATTCACACACACAAAATGAATCAAATTCATTGTATCTTACTGCTCTTTTATGACAAAATTGTTGAAAAAATAAAACTATTGTCAAGATAATTGCATATTACATATACTGTATTACTGTAACTACTATTCTTATTGGGTGACCCAGAGTCTACATTTTAGGGACGTTAATAGGACATTACATTTTAAATACTTTATAGTATTGGAATGTTGCACAGAAATCCCACTTTCACTCTGAAGGCAAAAATCAATTCAGACTTAAAGTCATGCTGCAATTCTGCATCATTCTTTTTCAATTAAGTTTTTGCATACATTCTTTATGATGTCATTTCTACATTCCTGCAACAGATGTTTGTTTATATCCCAATTTAACCAAATGCTGCCGTACTAGTCCCTGAACGTAACCTCTACAACCAGCTTGTGTTTCCAAAAACACAGCGCAAGAAATGTTTCCTTAAACTTGTCCCCTCAATCTACTGCTCAAAAATCACCATCTCTAACCATCACACACTAATGGACATTGTTCTTACAGGAGCTTGAACATACTGAAAATACCAGAAGAAATTAAATAAAAGTCATGGTACACCTCTAAAAAAATTACATATAAGCAGGTCAAAAAGTAGGAAACATTCGGGATTTGCATGAAGGACTGAAAATTTTACATGAGATCTGTAATACAATATTTTGGGCTACTACTAAGAGCTCTGCAATAATAATGACTGTTCATTAAGGAACTGGTCTTGCAAACACACAATGAGACTGAGAAAAATCTACAAATCTACATGGCTGCAGTCAGTCACCCACAGAACTGCCTGTATGTGCTCAAGCATGCTTACATTAAACATCAGAAACCTTGGTTTATTATCTTTTTTGCTAACAAATGCTTCTAAAACACTGGCTGCACTATTTTCACATGCTGGAAGGTACCAGGATTTACCTGGTATTATCATAATGCAAGTGAAAGCACAAATAATACAAGACTGAGAATATTTTGGGTATTTTTACCCAGTAAATAAAAACACAATCAGCAGTGGTCAGAGTGACTGCTGCTCCAGATTAATGGACAAAACTTGGGATACCACAAACAGTAAGAACTCCAAATTTCAAAAGTTTATAGAGGCCTTTGCAGGTAATCCAAGACCTTTAAAATACCTCAGAATCTCAAATAATTTCAACTGAGTTGAATAAAAAATAAGGCAGAAGTTCTAAAGTCACCTGATGGTATTTAAATTTCTCATGGGAGGACAACCTTGCAGAAGTAGGTCCTTATATTTAAACTAATAAAGAACTTAGTTAAACATTTGAAGGTTCACACCCTTTTTTGAGCCTTTCCAATATTAAGAATATTTCAACATATTTTTTATTATTTATAATATAGGGGGGAAGCTTAATTGCTTCTATCCATTTTCACTGGAGAACCTGCTGAGAGGGAGTGAAAAGTCCAACAATTCTCATCTTCAACTGGCTATGGAAACTGGCACATTTTAAACACTTCCTAGGCCAACCAAACTCGATGGATTTTTTTAATATAACTTAAAGCCAGTCTAAAATTTGAACCTATTTCACAGCAGAAGACTATTCCTTAAAGCTTTTAATATAAAAAAAATTGAGGCAAAAAAATATAATTCAAAAATATTTTAATTATAGTTAGGCAGGTAAAGATTCAGTTCTGTGTATTACTAGACTTCACACCAACATAAATAATTCAGATTTTACAATCTGAAGTGAGATTATTTCTCCTGCAGAGAAATAATCTCTCCTCTTCCAGAAAGCAAGTCCCACTTCCTAAGCACCAGTCAAACGCTACTAAACATAATTGCAATAAAGCAAGTTCATCATTCGCATCTCAAGGAAGACAGCATAAGAATGTAAGAAATTAAAGCAGAGTATTTTCAGAAAGAAAATTGGTAGAATAGCAATTGAGCAACCTGGTCCAGTGGCAGGTGTCCCTGACCATGGCAAGAGGATGAAATGAGATGATCTTTTGAGGGCCTTTCAACCCAAACCATTCTGTGATTCTGTGAACTCACCCTGCTTATAAATGTAAGATACCTCGAGGAGAACAAATTTCTACCCTTGAACAAGACTGCTTGCTATTAAAATTAACAAAGTAAACCACCCACACTTATGTGATAAAAGAGATGGAGAAATTACCACTGTAGAAGGTGGCAAAACACAAACAGGGTGTTGAGGCCAAAATTCAGTTATTTTCCAAAGATTCAGCTGGGACTGGAGTGGGAAATTTGAAAAGCAGCTGAATTGATAGAGAATATGAGATAAAGAAATCAACCCATTAAATAACTGCACTCCTATTTTATTTACTCTGGAAGAGCCACTCCAAGGCAGTTTCTGGTGGTGATTAGTGTCAGACAAGGTAGATTGGTTTGACAGAAGGCTCTGAACAGTTTCACATTGTAAGACTACAGGTCTCAGCTACTCTTCCTGGAGTGAAATAATTCCATTAACACACACAATCCAGCAGAGGCTTTTCAACTGAGGAATTCAGGACTGTGTGTATGTGGGATGAACACCCATTCAACAACCTCTAGCAGAGAAGGTCCACCAAATCAGCCATTTATTTTCTTCTTCTCATATCTGCTTCCAGAACCATCCTTCTCTCTTTATTACAACTGCATTACCTCAACTTCAGGCATGCCTCTTTACTGCACTGGAATAAAGCTGACACATCAAACTTGTTTATTGGTTGCCCTGTTCAGGAGGATGAGCTGCACATCCTCCTGAGTCATTGTGTTTGAGTATCGCCACTTACTCAGCAACTGCTCTGTGGATACTTTGATCTTCTATGTGACCATGAGTATCATTCCAATTCAAAAAAATGTTAAAAGAGAGAAAAGTAAATACCAGAGCATGGGCTTCTGAAGACATTGAAGTGCTCAAGTTAAATTTCATACATCCAAACAAAGCATCTTCATCATTGTGAAGCATCTCCTAGTTAGCATTCACTTTAGGAATTCCAAGTTAACAAATGCTCTCCATTTTTTCCTCAAGGAAAATCCATTTGTTTTCTTTATAGTAGGTCTTTTAAAAGGGAGTCATAACTGATGGATTACAACATGTTTCTACCTTTTCAATCTGAATTTCATAGGAATAAAATAAACCACAAATGAAAGTGCTTGTACCAGGCACGTTGAACCTTTCTTCTTCTATTAGCATATCAGTCTGCAATCATAACTAGATCAATAGCAAAGATATCTGCTTAAAAGAGCACCATGCTTTCTTTTGTCAGAAATTCATTACTTTTTATTAGGGTCATTGCTTGAAAACTTCAAAACACCATATGGACCTAATTGTGGTTTATTTTGGCAAAAAGGAAGACACTGTAGAACAATTGAGGCATTACATTCTACAATTCCATTACTTTCATCCCTCTCCGTTTTATTACTGTGTCATTAAAGGCAACTTGAGTGAGCGAAGAATTATAGTGTCATGTGTACGGGCTAGTAGATTAATAACAAAACACACTCAAGTTTAAAGGTATCTAACAGCTGTTTTCATTATTTTGTGTAAATACGCTTGAAGCATATCTATCTGATTAGTGGATAGAGTGCTCTTCTCTGTCACATGCCATGGGCACTGCTATGTGCAAGTAATCAAAGTGCTCAGAAAATGAGTTTACATTGTTCACCGCTGAAATACACAAATGTCAGAAAGTGACTGCGCATCAAAGCTTAGGCAAATCAGCTGCTGCAAACAAACAGACTCCAGTGCACATCGCAGCTTTAAACATTCCTCTGCAGCACAATGACTGAACAGGACTTATTGCCAGCCCAAATGAAGTGATGCTCGTGGAATAATAAGTCGCCAACGTATAGATGTGCTGACAAGTCCAGCATTGGGTACCACTGAAAAGAGCTCAGCTGCTTCCAGAAGAGATTTACACAGAGATTTACTATCAGAGATATGTCCTGATATCAGGCAACTTCGTGGATCTCACACAAGGTCTCACTAGAAAACAATAAAAAGGTAAATTTTTTACCTTTTCATATTTCCAGGTTTTTCTTTTAATTTTTCATCGCGACTCGTTTACCAGGAAACCTGTCAGCAGATCCCTCCATTTATTGGCAACAAAAAGACAACAGTTTAGGCATAAAAAAGGGTCAAATCTTCTCTTTTCCATATATAGTCACATCACTCAATATGGCTAATTCAAACTCAGATGGCAGATAACACAAGTGAACTCTGAATCCAAGAGACATGTGATGAAGTTTGAGGAAGGACAGATAAAATTTCAGTCACTGAGAGGAATTACTGCATAAAAAGCTCTTCTTTCTGTTCTCCCTTTGCTTCTAGCACAGACTGAGGCAGTTTTAGTATTAAAACTCCTCTACACAAGGATGAAAGTGAAAGGGCCCTACAGACTCATCAAAATAAGAAAGTTAAAATAAACTCCTTCTGACTCCAGTGAGCTCAATGGAATAATTTTATCCAAATGCTTCAGTGAGCAAAAGTAAACTGAGGCAAAATGGAGAAGGATGGTTAGAGAGCCACAAGATTCAAACATTTTGCCTGAAGATGGTTTTTATTGAGGCACATCTCACCTAATGCCTTCCCAAATCCCTGTGGTTGCCAACCCTTTGGCACCACTTCCTGCTTGTATTCTGTGGGATGCACAGGCTGCCAAACACCAACAATGTCCTTGAACTTGTTGACATCCCACCCCATGAAGAGTTCCAGACCAGGCTGGATGGAGCTTGGAGCAACCTGGTCTAGTGGAAGATGTCCCTGCCCAGGGCAGGGGGGCTGGAACCAGATGGTCTTTAGGGCCTCTTCCAACCTAAACCATTCCAGGGTTTTATGATTCTAAGAGTGAGGCCTCAAAAACTCCCTTGTTGCAAAGGCAAAGAAAAGGAAGGACAAAAAGCACTGGCCATGATGTGGTTTTCTTCAAAAGCACTAAAAAGTCCAGATGAACCCAGCACAGTCAGACAAAAACATTCCCCTCACTTTTTTTCCCTTCCCTCAATGGTCATTATGAATCCAACTAATAAAAATTCAGCCCCTCCCAAATGCAGTCAGAGGTTGGACAGACGAGCTTGATGTACCTTGCAGGACATTGCTCGTTTATGAAACACAGGATTAATGTGATAAAATGTTAATAAAGATAAACACTGTGCAGAACACAGAACAGCCCAGGCTGTTGTGTTTTGTGTAGGTGCTGGAAACTCAGGATCTCCTTCACAGATCAGTTCAGGTCTCAAGACTGAAGTCACCAAGTGACCAACCCATCATCCATCTTTTTTCACCTTCATTTTCGGGATATAATCACAGCAAACATCTGCAGCTGCCTGGCACTACTTCTATATTGTTTAACCAACCATTCTATGAATTTATCAAACTTGCATTTCAATAGTGTTTCAACAGTCATTTCACAACTAAATGTGTCTCTGGAAAATAAAAATCAAACCAAGCAACCACCCTCCACACCCATTATTTTACTTCCAGCCTCAGTCATTTAATAATGACCAATTTATACCTAGTGGGTGTTGCAAGGATTATCCTGAAACTTAAATAATTCCTCCTCTTTCATGGCATTTATCCTCTGACTGTATTTATAAAGATTAACATATATCCCCTTCTCAACCTTTATTTTGCTAGGACAAGTGAACCATACTCTTTTAATCTGCTCTCATAATACAGATTCTCCTAATCATCCTAGCAGCAATTCTCTACACCTGTTTCACAGTTTAAATTAATCTTTCTTGAGCATGGGTGACCAGAACAACACACATTTTTTTCCTCAGTGCTTTACACAGACACATCAATCTGTACATTTAAAGTATCTTTTCTATGGTGTATGAGATTCAGATACACTTTTAAATATATATGTATTTGGTACAGTGCAGCTATTTAGCTACACTAAATGTCAGCACATTTGTGGCAATACCTGCACAGCCACATGGACTGGTCCACCTTTTAGCACATCAAAGTGACCAAGAGAAGGAAGATCTGCCTGTTTCTCCATTTAACACCTGTGAGAATCATCAGCTACAGATGGAAAATGCTTAAGAGTTCAAAGGAGAACGTGGCTGTGAATAGTTGGGTTTTGGTTTTTTTTTTGAGCAGAAAATCACAGAACTGAAGGTATGATCCTGCTGCAGAGCACTCATGATGAGTAATCTGCCACAGAGAGGGGGACACATCTAAAACCAAATCCAGCCTGAAGGAATTAAATCTGAGGCTCTTCAGCTGCTGCAGAACCAGCAGTAAGAGACCTGTGACTTCCAGACAAAAAGAACTGCTAAGGAAGATGTGGAACAAGACAAGTGGAAAGATGAGGGTTCTGGTGGTGAGACATCACACTGCACTAACAGAGGATCTGAAGTCTCGTCCAGCCCAAACCTTCCCCAGATTCTGTGGAATCATTACTCCCATGGCTGGCTGGGCACTAATGAAAATAGAGATGGGATCTGATGAAGAGTCCCAGGCTTGTGTGGGGGCAAGAAATACATGCAGCAGGTCACAGATGGACAAAGTCCAGCTTTCTGACCTGAGCACTGCTTAGGAGTCCTCTTAAAGGAAAATAGCATCATTTTATGAGGAATTAATTCAAAAATTTACTACAGACTGGATGATTCAACGAAATACCTAATTCCTTCTTCATGGATGTTGTTACTGCCTGTAACATTGTTTGAAAAACAGACTGAACAGAATGGTAACTTGGTTTATAATATCCAAAACTACTCTGCAGCAGGTAAGAATTTCTCAACAAAAAGTGTCCCACTACTGAAAAAAGGTAATCTAATCCCAAGTGCTTTTTTCCTACATACTTGAGGAAAACCTAAACCTGGAGCTGTTGGCACAAGTCTAAAGGAAGCCACAAAGATGCTTCAGGGGCTGGAGCCCCTCTGCTATGGTATGGACTGAAAAAGCTGGGAGTGTTCAGTCTTGGGAAGGGATGGCTCCAGGAAGAACTCAGAGCCACTTGCTTAAAGGGGCTCCAGGAGAGATGGGATCATTATGGGTTAGATGGGATAGTGAGAAGGAATTCTTCCCTGTGAGGGTGGTGAGGCCCTGGCACAGGGTGCCCAGAGAAGTTGTGGCTGCCCCTGGATCCCTGGGAGTGCCCAAGGCCAAGCTGGACAGGGCTTGGAGCAACCTGGGATGGTGGGAGGCGTCCCTGCCCATGGCAGAGGTAGAACAAGATGATCTTTAACCCAAACCATTCTAGGATAAGAGGCTGGGAAAGCAGTCCTGAACTTGCATCTCCCACAGTTCTTGCACAAAGTATCCCTGTGACTTGGTGTTTGTAAGCCCAGAACTGATGAACTCATTAGCATTTAGAGATGCATCTTTTCCATGGTAAAGCAGAACAACCTCCTACCTTAAAAGCACTTCTGGCACACTTACGTTGGGATTCTCATATTTTTAAATGTATGTTATCTGAATTATTTAAAGGGAAGAAGAGGAGGATTATTTCATCCGGGAGTCACAACTGAGCAGGGGGAATGTCCAAAATATAAAATATTAAGTATTTGCAAATGGAAAAGGAAAAACAAAAAAAAAAAAACCCAAAAAAAACCCAACAAAACACACACAAAAAAACCTATAACTAGATTAAAACACTCTTTCTACAACAAAGAAATTATCTGTGATTTGGCAAAATTAAAAATCATTTAACTTCATCCCACTTGGTTATGTATAAATAAAACATCTGCATTAAGTTGTTCTTACACTTTACATAAAGGTCATCTCCATAGGAGTGGAGAGCTATGCTTCAAGTTTCCTCTTCAATATGTGATTTTATGTATTCCATCGTGCAATTTTGTTCTCTTCTCTATTCTCTAAAATTCCTATAGAACATCTTCATATCTTCCCCACTGACACTTCCATCTGACTGTAACCGGAATGGGTTGTCTGCAATCTTGCACACAACAGTGCTTGAAGCAGATCCAACACACATAAAGTTTCAGTCTCACATTTAATAACAATTTGCAAGGCAATCTATTCCACCACTCTTTTAAAAGGCGTTTCTTGTTTGGGTTTTGGTTGGTTTAGCTTTTTTTCTCCCCAACCTAATACTGCATTCAAGATGAAATGTGTCTTTTTCTAAGGGTACTACCATTCCCCTACAACTGGGAACAGAGGTTCTTTCATCCTTTCAAAACTGATTTCTGACACTTTTTATTTTTAGTGAAGAATCTCTAAAAACTCAGATTTCCCTTCCTATTCTTTATATTTTCTGCAATTTTTAGCACCTTACCTGTTTTCTTTTATTGTAAGTACCCAGAATATTTAAACAATAAGGTTCTGTCATTGCCTCATGTAGCAACTAAGAAATAAGATGCCCAACATGACTGCCTCCCTCTCTGTTACAATCCTGTAAGCATGAAATCCCTTTAAAGGAAAAAAAAAGTCCACCTTCAATCCATGCAATATTCATGAATTTCATAATAAAAAATATGAAATTGTTCAAACGTTGAAGGGCAGTATTTTGAAATGCAAAATCCAGCAGGGACAGCCTTGTGTATAAAAACCATCTCTCACACATGCAAATGATTTAAGTTCCTATGGATTGAAAAGGACCTGGACAGAGCCAGACTACTCAATACCCAGAGTCAGTTGTGTGCCACCTTTTTTTACCCCTGTTAACGTTGTATTCCCACCAAAAGCCCTCAGTTCCCCCTGACTGCAGATAAAATGAGGGTATTTAGTACTTTGCAGGATCCTACCATTAAGGAACAGACTTTTTCCAATTCGAATTTAAAAAAAAATAAAATAAACAAACCTACACCTTTATTTTAAGTCTGCTGTGACAATTTTAACCAATTAAATTTAAATGTTACTGATTCTTAAGACAACAATTTGATTCAAACTCTGAAAATATCAAAGCCAGGCTGGAGGGGCTTGGAGAAACCTTATTTCATGTCTCAATCATCTTGAATGGGAATGATATTTAACCCAACCCCAGCACTCAGGAGAAAGACTCTGTTGTGAAAGGAGAAGAAAAGAAACAGAGAGAAAATGGTGAAGAAAGCTCCAACAAGGACTTGTGTTTATGATGCTTTAAAAAAGGTAACATACATTCATATTAAATCGATCAAAACTTTCACTGGTGTGGAAACTAAAGTGAAAACAAATTATTTTTAAAATTCAGAGTAAGTACAGTTGCACGAACGTATTCCAGATGGAATCCCAGAAGACTGAGGAGCACCATCCATACCAGTTGCTGATGAAGGTGTCAATTTCATCCCTTCTCCCATGACATCCTTCAACTCCAAATGCCCACATTTATTACAGCAAGGTAGGCTATTCTCTTCCCAAGTTGCAGAGAAATTATTATGCATGGAAGTGCATAATAATCCGGTCCAGTCGTGACTCTACCACTGACTTCCCACATGAATATGCACGAATCAATTAAACCTCTGAATGCATCAATTTCCTCCTCGAGTAGTAATGATAATAATAATAATAGCTGCCCATTGTATAGGGCACTGCATGCAATATTTTTAATGCCTGCTAATGAAATGTGCTATTAATTATTAGGATGTGGTTTGTTTTTTGAAAGCCAAGCACCAGCACGTCTCAACTGTGTATTCAAAGTGACACAACTTGAATATTTCTCAAAAGCTGCCTATGGGAAAGTATTACGGAAAATCCTCCTTAAAAAGCAAACGGTATTTAAATCAGTATGAGAGCTTGTAGCTCTCACCAGCTCTGCTGCAGAGAAATTTGCAGCTAAGGGGTTAATCAGATTAGATGGGAGTGGTTATAGGCTCAGTGCCACAGGTTTTGCCCTTTGTGGCTTCTCACATCCCAGACTTGGAAAATATGAGCTGTGATACTGAGAAAGGTAAGAAGCCAGCACAGCCCCATAGTGATAAATGAGTTTGCATCATCTGTCATTAGAACTTCCTGCCAACAGGGTCATTCCCTATTAAATTACCACTTGTCAATGTTTAAAATACTGATTGATAAATGACTGTGCCAAAACTGATAACACGACAGCTTTTATTTTCTAATATTCTTGGTTACCACATTCTGCTACTTCAAGATACAGATATAGTAGGGTTTTTTCCAAGGACTTTAGTGAAAGACAATTTAATCTAATACAAAACTAACAGGTACTGTAGAACGATTGGTCCTGATATACATTACATACTATTCTTCTTGCCAAAATAAACCTACTGGTGATTTAGTGATATGGGTAGATCCAAGTTTCACATTTCATCAAATGCTAGTAATCTGTTTTATCAATATAAACTGCATTTTAATGAAAAAATTCTTTTCTTCAGTACACTTCACTTTTAACTCCCCAGAGTATGATAATTCGTTCACGCTGTAGAACAAGAATGTTTTACAAGACCTTAACTCTCCAGAGAAATTTCTCTGTAAATACAAAAAGCAAGTTTTATGGGAATGTGTTGTATGCAACATGAGCAGTACCCAACATAATAAAAAAATGGGTTGCACAGAGAATTCTGCTTAAGTATCCTTGTGAGCTATTGTGAGCCTAAATGGTTATTACGATAGCATTTAGAGGCATACCTATACAACAGATAAAAGAGAGTCAGTAAAACTATTTTTGTCCCTGAATAGATAAAAAGAAATTACTTTTTAGCAAGTTTTGCAGAATGAATACATCCCAGCAGAATCCAGAATCCCGAATCCCAGCCAGGCCCTTCTCTAGGAGAGCGTTCTCATTCTGATGCTGCTGGAGTGGTCTGGGGATAAATATTTTGGGGATAAAACTGGCATGTTCTGCCTGGAAGACAAGGCTGGGGTAAGAGCTCTTCCATGATCCAGAGGGAGAATGGAAACTCCTACATCACCCAAGACAGCACAGGATGAGTGCGTGGAGGAAGCTTAACGTGAGAAAACACCACTGAAAATGAAGGTGTCCTCTGCTGAAGCACCTAAGTCCTCACTGCAGGTGCAGGTACCTGAGTTAGCACTAATCCCAGAGGGGCAGGGGGAACCACCCCACTGCCAACAGCTCCACAATGGAAAGACTCCATTTCGTGCCCCGTTTGAGCCCACACTGCACTTTCCTCCCAACAGGGCCCGTGTCCCAGATCCTGAGAGCCTCCCTCATTGTGTAACTCTCGGCATGCCAACACCAATCCTCAAATCCCGCTTGCGGCAGGTGAAGAGGAAAGACATTCTGGGGAGCAATTTCCATCACCCAGCTCTTCAGCAGCCAGCCCCAAGGTAGGAGCAGTCTATTGGCACTTTCTAATTATGCTAATGACTTTTAAATGGTGGTGACAGCAAGGCTGTGCCACTGGAGAGGGCACAGTGCACCACGGATATCCTGAGCCACCACCAAAGGCAGTAGGTAGCCCCAGTACCAGAGTCACTGTCATTAGCACTCCACCTAAGCGAATATTTGCTGTTTCACTGGAAGGCTAATTAGCCAAAAACTGCTCTTCTAAGCTATCTATGGCTTCCCACATGCAAAACAGCTCACTACAGCTCACATGGGTACCACTGCTGAGCATCCTTCCCTGCCATGCAGACACGGCCCCAGTGCCCATCCATAGCTCTGGGCTCCTGTGAATTCAAGTCCCTCCTTGTTCATTGACATATGCATTTTTCCAGTTAAGTACAGCCCTGCAAACCTGATCCAAGTGATGCAATTAATTTATTTAATTATTTTTACTTCCCCAAAACAGGCTCCTCTACACGTTTCAGCACAAGAGAATTCTGTCAGTGTCTTTTCTGCTTTACTCAGGAACTCCCTTAACTGGCCTTAAAACACTCTCTAAATTGGCAAATTCTGCCTCTCTCACACTATAACTTAAAAAGTATAAGCCCAAATGGTTGAGAATGTCCTGTTAACTAAGTTATAAAAGCAAATGAAGAAACAAGTCTAAAATCTTTAATTCTACACGAAAATGTGTAATGCAGATAGTACAAGATACTCACTAACAAGTTCCACTTAAAAAAAAAGCTTTCTATTTTCTGTTGTAATCCTCATACTCTCGTGTTTCTTTTATATTATTCCACCTCAGTCCAATGTGAATTTTGAGCTCTGAGGAACGTTACTTCATTCTTGCTTATAAAAACATCTTCCTTTCCTACCACAGCGTGATAACAATAAAGATATACTACAATCAGAGGAATAGTAATAATACCCAAAATCTAAATTAAAATTTTCATTGGAATGAATTCCAAGGAGTACCTAATCTGACCCTGCTTTGCAAACTGCCACTGACAATGTGGGCACAGACGGGATGAGAGAATTCATATAAAATCACAGAATCGTGGAATGGTTTGGGCTGGAAGGGAGCTTAAAGATCATCCAGTTCTGCCACAGGCAGGGACACCTCCCACTGGAGCAGCATAAGGGCCCAGTTGATATCCCAACACCAACAAAGAGCTTGCACAAGTTTTCCAGAGGGCTCTGCTGGCATGTAGAGAAGCACCAAAGACAACATCAGTCAAAAGGGAATTTCTTCCTTGACCATCACTTTACAGCACAGAAGTGGAAAAAAGATTATATCAAAATAGACTCTATTGATTGTACAGTGAAAAAGAATTTGGATTTTATTTATGTTACAATAGAAAATATACTAAAATTAAGTCAATAGCCAGATAAGTGTGAATTACAGTGTATTTAACTCTGTGCTATAAACCCCCAGTCAGATACACAGCACACGTGGCAGATCAGCCACTGCTCTCCATCCCTTAACACCACTGCACTGGGAAGGCACAGCCTGAACTCAGAGGGGTTTTCTGTGTCAAAGCTTAAAAATACCCTTTTACTTGTTTATTTATTTAGTAAATACTCTGATATTTTATTCCCACATCACATACTTCACCAGAATGTACAAGAGCAGGATTCAAGTCAGAAATCATATGGGGTAGGTGTATACAGAGCAGCCTTGGCACCACAGGATACAATATGAAAGCCAGTCATTGTCAGAACCAGAAAACAGGAGGATTAGGTCAGTAAATATCTTATTCTATCAAATCCTCAAATCCTTTCATCTCTTCTCATTGTCAGATAAGGACCACAGTCTGCTGGGTTTGCTCTGGGAACACCAACATGGGGTCTTAATGACAAATATTTATTTTTAAAAAAGATTCTTTAAAAAAAACATCAACAACTTCCCCTCAGAAGTAAAAAAGCAGCGGTTAGAGGCCCATTTGAAATATTTAAATACATATTACAAATTATAGTGGTGCCTCTCAGAGTATCCACAAGTGTTTCCTAGGATATCCTTCATCATTATACCTCCCCTCTTAAGTGATCATTTACTATGCTGCTTGTGCTGTTTGTGTCCATCACCTACAGTAATTACATTAAAAGGTAGATATTTTACAGGATTAAGTTCTGTGACATGATCCTTCATTACACTGGTTTTGATCAAGGTTCAGATATATTTTGTTTTGCCCTACGACCGTAATTTAATCTAAAATAATCTTAAAAAGCTCCATCACATGTGTGAGGATGATTCCTCAGATCACCTCTCTCTCCCCAGTCCAAATGTAGATTATGTTTCAGACACAAACACACCCTGAGACATTCACATGCAAAATAAAAGAGGTCAAAATAAAAAAATAAAAAACCCACCCTGGTTATTTTGCCTTCAGAATTTTTAAATATTTTCCCAACATCTCAGCAAAATTATGCATTTTAAAAAGACTGCAGGCACTGAAATGATTGTCAGTCATGCAAATAATCACTTACTTACACTGTATGAGTTTGGTTTGGATAAAGCAAATTACCATTTGAAAATAACTTGAAAAACACTCTGGG
The DNA here is from genome assembly GCA_013400315.1 of Bombycilla garrulus. Classification (NCBI taxonomy): domain Eukaryota; kingdom Metazoa; phylum Chordata; class Aves; order Passeriformes; family Bombycillidae; genus Bombycilla; species Bombycilla garrulus. The sequence goes on from VXBU01005406.1 coordinate 626,229, forward strand.
CTAAGAGCTTGCTTTATAAATTTTAGCTTGGCCACAATTTTTCTTAACCTTTTTCTCCTCAATCTCCATTCAGTCACTACACTAATACAATCTAAATTAAAAAACCAGCTTAGAATTGCCACAGGTGCATTCAACTTTATGTAAAACATGTAAAGAAATAGCAAATATTGGCTGCAGCTGAAGGTCAAAACCCAAAGAACTTCAGAGTCAGGCAGAAGCAGCCCTTTCCTCAGTTCTTTTTCCTGTCTTGATATTAGGCTTTGTCTAAACACTTCAGATATTAGATCTAGAATTAGCTGTTTAATAAAACAGATATAATAGAGCTGACATTAATCTTTGTTTCTAATCACTCTGCTGTGGAAGTTTTACTGTCACACAGCTGTTTATCAAACATCTTAATTTTGCCCATCACTGTTGAAAAGAGATTTTTGATATAATTTCAAGTGCAGCCATCACAATAAAAATGGGAAAGGTGTCCTGCCTCGTGAGATGGGATTTAATACGAGAGCAGGACTCTAAATATGCAGAGAGTGAGATGTGAGATCTTCCTGCTGTACCAGTTTGGGTAGCAGGCTAATGATTTTACCCACCCAATCACCTCCTGCTTTGGACAAACGAGCACTGTGTGTATGATGACTTCAGCCTAATTTGTCAGATCTTGTCTGACCCCATCTGCCAGGGCTGACAAGTCCAAAAGAGCTGATGTAATATACGAGACAGGGTTATCATAACTTCATCTCCAAAACTAAGTCTGGGCCACATGATTCCTAAGGTATGCCAAAACCCCCTGAGCCTCTGGAACTGGCTCCCGGTCAAATATGCTGAGCACCCTCAGCATTCCCTGTGCTCAAAAGCTCTGCACTCTCAGAGGGAACAGCAGATCCTCAAAGATATACAGGTACTGAACTGTGCTGCCATCCAGCAAGTCCCTAAGAAACACCAGAGGATTTTAACCCACTTGTCAAAAATAGACATTTAAAGATTTAACCTTAGACATTGATTTCTAAATTATTTGCATCAGTATTTTAGAATATGAAGTTTTCCATGACACAAACTCAAACATTGCAGTTTGAGTACCTCAGCGAGTTCATGGCCTCAGCTCCCATACCAAAAATTTCTCCTCCACAAACTACACACATGTATATTTAGCCTTTGAAATAACTCTAAGCACAGGCTGGTCAGGGGGAAGGGTCTCAAGTGTGACCAGAACTTATTATCAGATCAAAAGGCGGGCTCTTGCAAAGTCATTGCAGTACTTCCCATCCTTATTTCAGCAAAAAAATGTGCCCACCATAGTGTTGGGTTTAAGAGTATAATCAAATTGCAGAATCACACTCTATTTAGTGCCGGTCCCACTGAAGCAAAGTTCCTGTTCGGTGGGAGGAGAGTCCCTTATAAGAGGAAAAACAATTGTGCCAGGTTTAATCAAAAGTGAAAAGGATCCTGTGAATGTTCCCTTTGAGCCACATAACCCACTGCTAATTTCAAGACGGGCTCTGAAACGAGGGCAATAAAAAACGTCCTTCAGAGTAACCGAGGAGGAGCGAAGAGCAGCAAAGCCAACATCTGCAAGGGCTCCCTGCCGCAGGAATGCTTCTGCCTACCTGGAAAGCCATAAAGAGAGGTAGGGGAGGGAGGAGGGGATGAAATGGCTCCTTGGCTGCAGGCTTATCACTTTCACTGTTCTCCAGCATTTCTGTCTCCTCCTTGACCTCCCCTGCACAAATATGCACAGAGGCTAGGAGAAGGCAACTCCTGGAAGGCTGAAACAAGTGGGGAATCACTGAAACAAGTGGGCAAGCACTAAAAAAAAGTGGGGAATCACTAAAACACGTGGGGAATCATTGAAACAAGTGGGGAAACACTAAAACATGTGGGGAATCACTAAAGCAAGTAGGCAAGCCCTAAAAAAAGTGGGGAATCACTAAAACAAGCGGGGAATCACTAAAACAAGTGGGCAAGCACTCATCCTGAACGATGCAAGTTTGCAGGACAGGCACTGAGGACAGGCTCGGCTGCCTCAATAGCTTCTGATTATTGAAATACGTTTATCAATTAGGGGATTTTGCATATTATCAAACTCATTCATTAACGATGCTTTAGCTGATTAGTTAGAACGTCACCATAAATACAGAGTTTTGACAGGCTGGAGGCAATTTATGACGTGGAAAATGTACTGACCTGCTCACATCAGGAAACCTGACTGGAAAATAAAGAACTTGGCACTTCGGTCTGATTATTTTTTCCAAATCCTTAGGTCTGTGGTCAGGAACCAGCTTCATAAATTTTCCAATGGATTTAAGAAAGGATTCCATATTAAAAGCAGAGTTGAACACCACAACATCAGCAACCAAACTGTAAAAAGCAGTGAAGATTAATGAACATACCACTGCCACAAAAGGAACAGAATTATTCTACAGGCAGAGGAAATAGGATACATATTCTCATAAACAAGCAAAAGGTGCAAGTGGATGCTAATTAAAATCAGCCTTTTCATGTGAATTAGGAGTAGCATAAGTACCTTAATCAGAAATGTCTTAATTTCTCTCTATTCACCCTTTGAAAACATGTTTAACCTTTTTTAACTAATAATAAATTACTATTATTAATCTAAAGGAGCACATCCTATTCTAGGTGTGGAGTTTTATTCATAAAATGGTAAGTACAGTGTTACTATAATTATCTCTCAGAAGCAGTATAAACACATAAGGCCCACTGTAATCTGAATTTTGCAGAATTAAAGTTGGAAGAAAATGGAAATACCTCAGAAATATTTTTTATTGAAGGATAACTTACCTTTGGTTAACCTACCTTCAACTGACCATGTGTGTCAGACAGCAGGACACTAAAGAAATTGAATGTTATTTTAACCTATGCAGATGTAATCCTGATTAAGAGTATATCCATTATATATAAGATATAAAATAAATAGCATACAATATCCCTCCCCCCAAAAAAAAGTTTGAAAAAACCTGGCATATAAATTTAATGCTTTATTTCTACTGCTATGTTTTAAAATCGACCAGATCAATAATTTTAAGATGGAGCTCAATGATAATGCAGGTATTATTTCTCCACTTAGAGTCAGTCTGGAGAAAATAAGCAGCTATAAAAAACCTGAAGTATCTGGAATTATATCCTGGCAGTGCTGCCACAACCTGAGCTACACAACACTAACTGAGGTAAGAAATGCTTTATGGCCAGTTGGTTTTCTCAATATGTTATATATTGTAATACAGACCTACAGGTCAGAAGATACATTGAGGACATGTGTTCATAAGTCACAGGGCTGGTGAGAAGTATATTTGAGGTGAGAGGCTGTCATTCATCCTCTCTGCATCTTTCTGCTGTCTGGTCAAGAAAGAGAACTGACACTGCTCACCAAAGCAGCAGGAGTCAGCAGGAAAAGCAAAGAAACCCCAACATTAGAGAGAAATAATCCTTTTCAAGCTGGCTGCAGGAGCTGAAATGCTTTCTGGCATGTTACCCTCTTTCCCACCTATGGTTTTTAGCCCGTTGGAAGCCCCAGCTTTGTACAGAAGTCATCTTTTCTGCACTGATTTACAGATGACATGAGGCAGGAACCTGACACATTTCTTTGCTGCTCTCTGACACACAGCAAAGGCTCCAACAACATCATCTCACCTTCTCTTGTGCATGAACTCTTATCTGCCCTAACTCCTTCCTGCAGGCTCTGCAAATCAGGGGCAAATTAGAAAGATTAACTCCTTAGAAACACCAGATTTTTTTAATGATCCAAAGAACCAACCTGAAGGTTCAAAGTGCTCTAATTTTAATCATCTCCAAAACCTCTATGTAAAAGTGGAAAGGTACACTTCCCCATTTCTAATATATTTGGAAGATGGGACGATGGCACCTCTTTGCAGATGACTGCTGGAGTGTGAAGAATAATACAGAGGATACAGCTTCCATTTTCTGTTAAACTGGGGTTTCAGCAGAGCATAAATGGGAGATGTATATTATGTAACTACATGAAGAAGATACTGGAGGCTAAAGGGGACAGAATGGAGCATTTTACTGCCCCATCCCTGGAAGTGTCCAAAGCCAGGCTGGAGGGGCTTGGAGAAACCTGGGCTAGTGGAAGGTGTCCCTGCTCCTGGCAGGGGGTTGGAACAAGATGAGCCTGAGAGTCCCTTCCAACCCAAACGATTCCATGATCTGTGAAAATCATCTTTATTTATCTAATAAGATACTTAAAATGCATATTTTGAGGATAAATGTTTGTCAGTTTACAACAGATGTATGACGAATAACTGCCACAATAAAGCAAAATATGTATACAGAAAAATATTCCTTTTCCAGTGCCAGAAAACGCTTCTTTTTGTTAGAATATCTGAAAATGGCTGCTACCGTTTTCAAAAGATCTTTCACTTCACTTTCCCATTTTTACAGCTCAGTAAGTGAAACATGTTGCAAACACTGTGGCAGAGGCAGCTGCAGAATGGCCAGAGCATACACAGATCGTTAATTGAGAAATTCCAACATAACTGCCTTAGATTATAAAGATGCAAAAGCTTAACTTGCACCTTAAAATGCTGAAGCCCTATTCTTAATAATTCTTCCACCGAGAGAGGTGAGAAAGATCATGGAAATGAATTTATTTCAGTTTAAAACAAGTGAGTTTTGCTGTTTCACTTAGGTCTGTGCAGTGCCTAACCACAAAGCTTTCCAGTGATGCTGTTATTAACTTCTTTCATTAACTCAGATTCGAGAAATACATTTGTTTTTAGCAACAATAAAGGACTGCAGCCTTTAAAACGTCTGGGTATTTTAGCACTGCACAATTTCTGAATACTAGATGAAAGAAATATAAGGATTTATCTGGTATGTTTACGGCCCTCTCTTCACAGGAAAAGTGCTGCAGTACATTTTAATTTCTTTTTATTTCCCTAAAACCCTCTCCATAATTTCAGCTGGATGCAGTAAAAGCTATGGCCAAGCACGAGCGGAGTAGCTGCAGCTTTGTGAAGTATCCATGAAACAAAGCACCACTTCCAGCCAAGGCACAGGTCAGAAATCCCACCAACAATGGGTAACACCACAGCAGCACTGGTGCACTTTGTACAATAAATTGAGATGATATTTTAGAGCAAAGTGGTTCAGCCACACTGATTTTATCAAGCTCTCCTCAGAACTCTGCTGGTACCTCAGTTTGCTACAGGGTCACTGTTTATGGAATCACAGAATAGCCTGGGTTGGAAGGGACCTAAAAGCTCATCCCCTTCCACCCCCTGCCATGGGACACTTTCCACTGTCCCAGGTTGCTCCAGCCTGGTCTTGGACATTTTCAGGGATCCAGGGGCAGCCCCAGCTTCTCTGGGCACCCTGTGCCAGGGCCTCGCCACCCTAACAGGGAATAGTTTCTTCCTAATATCCAATATAAACCTATTCTCTTTGAGTCTGAAGTTGATCCCCCATTTCCTGTCACCACATGGTCTTGTAAAACAAATACATCTTGTAAAAACAACAAAATAATTAATACAGAAAAAATCAATACAAAATAAAAATAGAAAAATAATCAATATAAAAAAAAAATATATGGAGAAGGACTCCTCAGGGTTACAGTGCTGTAGACAGAAGGACACCTTAAATAATGAGGAGCAGTGCGAGCCACACCTACCATGAAAGGATCTGGTTGTATCCATACTGAAAATCCCTTTCCTGGCGTTTCTGGACAGGATATGCCAATTGGTTCTCATGGAAGTAGAGGACCTTTTTCAATTTGCCAAGGTCAGGGCGGAGGGCGGTGAGTTCAGCCAGGTTAAGCACCGAGCTTGCAAAGAGGATCCTGGCAAACAAGGAGAGCAGTGTTTACTGCCGGCGAGCGAGCTCGCAGGGGTCACCCCTTCCCCTGCTCCCCACTCCCTCCCCCCCAAGAAAAACATAACCCCTATGGGGACACATCAATGGCTAAGCCTTAATACCATGTAGCAGCATTGAAAGTTTTGATCTCCTAAAAAGCAGCTGCTAAGAACCCAACTAGAAAAGCACCGAATCTCATTGGTCTCCCCAGCTCGGTTACAGAGAGATGCAAAATAAAAAAAAATTAAAAAAAAAAAAAGCTGGATGGATTTTATTGAAAAAGGCAAGAAAAGCTGTATCTGAAGGACAAATGGAACAAAGATAAGGCTGACTAGGGAATACTTTGCTTGCCAGTTTCATTACACTTTACTTCTTTATGCAACCAACTACTGAAATTCAATATATGAGCAGGAATGGCACATGTTCATGTTATGACATAAACCCTTTTGATTTATGCAGTGCACTTATCTAGTATAGTCTGCTTTTCTTTTCTTTTTTTTTTATTCCACCCTTTTTCTGTTTTATTTTCACAATTTTATTAGGTATCCTCTATAATGAAATGTTGTTTCTACCCTTGCACCCCAGTCCTGCCGCTGCACTCCTGCTATTCCACAGTCCACAACACTGCACACATCCTTCAATTAGATAAAGCAGGCACAAACAGCACTAACAAGCTGCTATCTTAGCCTTGTGTAACTTCCCAGGCTATCAGAGAATGAATGTATTTAAATGTGTAATATGAAATCCTGACCCTACTGTAACCAGTGCCAGATTTCCCTGCATTTCACCAAAAGCATGTGAGCATCTCCTGGCCCCTGGCTAGCACTGCTTCCAAGCAAAGTGAATCCTGAGCTTGCAGAGAGCTACAGAGCCTCAGACATTTGTGTCCTGTATTTCTTATCATAGGAGATTAAAAAAAAAAGAAAAAATTGAGATCAGATATCTATTGTACAAAGAACATTAGGTTTAATAAACTACTTTTCAATATAGCCTGTTACAGAATAATTTTTTTTGCTAACCAACACAGTTATTCAGATTCAGAACTGATTTATGAAATGTTTTACTCTTTTAATATTTTTTCCCTAAATTTTTTTTTCCTACTGTTATTCCCATTATTTCTATTTTTACATGAATTTTGTGTTCAAAAGATTACTGCCAAACTGACATCACTAATGTGATAAACTTCTAATTCTGGCTGCCAACCTCAAAACTCATAAACTTCCCCAAACATCCATCTAGATCATATATATTATATCACATCTCTGCCAACTTACAGCCTTCTTAGATAACCTGTATCTACAGAACAAACACTTCCTAGGGCATAGATCCTGAATCCATCATCATCAACCTGGGTCAATGCTGATCTGAAAGGCTTACGAAAGCAAGAGATGACTGCTATTGCCTTGTTCATCAAATTTGATGGTTCAAAAGGGCCTGTCACACAGAATGCCAATTAAGATATGAGCTCAGGTTTATTACGAGCCATACTAGGAGGAAAAAATAGTTTCAGGTAAGTCATTACTTATTTGTCACTGTGAGTAATGACCTCTGGACCTCATAATGACCTGGGTGCCAGGCTCAAAGCAGAGCAGGAAAAGCTTCCTGGGGGCGATGTGAAATCCCTGTTCAGCAGTAGAGTGACAAAGAAAAATACAAACCGGAGAAAAAATACCCCAAAACTGAAAAAAAAATAAGACAAAATGGTTGCTTGGAAAAAATTTGGCTATTGACAGGACAAGGGGGAAAGGCTTCATACTAAAAAAGGGTTGACATTAGATAAAGGAAGAAATTCTTCCCTGTGAGGGTGGGGAGGCCCTGGCACAGGTGCCCAGAGAAGCTGTGGCTGCTCCTGGATCCCTGGAAGTGTCCAGGGCCAGGCTGGACAGGGCTTGGAGCAACCTGGGACAGTAGAAGGTGTCCCTGCCCATGGCAGGGGAGTGGAACAAGATGAGCTTTAAGGTCCTTTCCACCCCAAACCATTCTAGGACTCCATTTCTGGATTGCATTATAGCTTATATTTACTGATTTTTCAAAAAATTCTTTTCTGCTATGAGTTAGGGAAGAAAATTGAACTGATACATGATGGTATTGATGAACCTGGCTGACTTTGAAGGAAGAAAGGGAAAAAAGACAGCACATTGGGACTGAAACCACAGGAAGCAGCACAGAGCCAGGGTGGGAAGTGCAGAGAGTGGAGGTGCCACAGTTAACACACTGACTGGAGAGAAAAGGGCAATGCAGAGCACAATGAGAAGAGATCCAAGAAATAAGCCTGGACAAAACGATGTAGCTCTGATGCATCTTAACTTGCTCAGATCAACAATGGGATAATTAGGAAGGGAAAAAAAAAAAAAGATGGTTATAGCCACAGGCAAAAAAAACAGTGTCTGCAGTCTTTGGCTTAAGCAAACTGGAGGAATTCAATAGCATCATTGAGCATGCTGAAGCCCAGCTTCTAGCATGGCAAAAAAGGCTAAAAACTTGGAAAGCTTGCGAGAGGTAGATCTAAATTTTCTCCACTGTAAATAGAAAGTGATAAGACTGAACTAACAAGCAGATCGCTTATCACTGCCCAGCTCAGCACAATAAACTGGTGTCAAGAGAAAACCGTGGTGATGACTAGCAAATTCAGATGTAGAGCCTGAAATGACACTGCCTATGCTTCTTACAGCAAGGAAAAGAATTAAAAGAAAACCACTGATTAGAAAACAACCTCCTCGATTCACTTCCATTACTTTGCAGCACTTCCAGAATTTATCCCAACTGGGAGAGGCTCTCATGGCTGAGAGAAGCTGCAGAGAAGCTGCTAACTACCAGCACTAACCAATTTCCCTGGCTTTACAAGCTTAAATAACACCTGACAGCACGAGTCCCCGTGAACATGCCCACAGAGCAGCCACGCTCGTGGCTAATGGACTCACGCAGGGCACTGGAGGATATGCTGGGGTGTATTTCCATTTAACACCTATTACAAGGGGAAGAAAGGAAAGTTTATTATAATGGAACGTGCGACATAAATATATGTCAGTTGTCATTCCGTGTGACATCAACTTTCATTTTACCTCGGGTTATTATTTAAGTAATAAATCCTAACAAGGTGAGCTTTATCATCCCACAGAGTGTATCCGGGAGGTAGAGACACAAGGTGATGGCAAGAACGCTCAAAACATGATAATTCCTGACAGCTGCTGCTTGAGCACAAGTTAAATTGAACAGTTTATCTCAGCATAAAGATGTTATAAGGTTTTATGTTTAATTTAAAAAAATTAACATAAAACCCAGAGAAAGCAGAGTTAGGCAATCTTTCACAAACATGACATACTACAATCACTGTATAAGCTGGATTAGTACTTATTACCATGCTACTAGAGAATTAAGCTGTTTTTAGACCACCAAAGAGCTTTAAATTGCAACTTTTGTCTCTGTAAGAGAAACCTATATTTAAAACGTCTGCTAAATTCAAATTAACAGCTACATCATTAACTTACCATCTCACAAAACCCCCTACAATTCAACCGCTATTATGGTGTCCTTATCGAGACCTATCAACACTGCAGCATTTAATATATACAGTGCTCTCCAACAAATACACTCAGTGAATCCTCACTAAACCTGTGCTGAAGGTCACATTCCTAAAGCTCTGTCCTAGCTCTCCTCTCCAAAACATCCCCGAGCATTTTGCTGTGTGACAAGTGACCTTCTTGCACAGAGCAGGACCATCCCACGTGCAGTAGCCCCACGGCCTCAGAGCCTGGCCAGATTTCAGGGCCACCATCCACACATGCTGCACTCTAAAGCCATGCTTGTGCTTCATCTGAATCACCTCAGTCCTTCTGAGGAGCTGCTTGTGTGAAATTATTTAAGCACATGCTTAACTAAAATAAATATTGATGGGAAGGAAGCTGAGTGCACTTGCAGGTTCAGAGATGTGACATGTCCACAGAATTCTCTGCCCTTTGCTACTGTCTTCCCCATTATTTCACTCCAAAGCACTGAAAAACAGTAAAATATAAAAGCCCTTTTTTTTTTTTTAATTACCAACAGACGAAATGACTAATACAGGTTTCCACTTATATCAAGCAAATTATAATAGTGAAGGTGCTAAAGTATTTTTATTTGGCTTTATAAATCTTCTTTGTGTCACGCAGCCATGATTTACTCTTTTATGGCATTGCCCTAAATCTTTCAATTAAATTCCCATGCAACTTAACTAAAAACACATTTTGCCTTCCCCTTGGGAGACCACACAGGGCATATTTATGTATCTATGAACTCCCCAATCCTCCAGGCTTATAGAACAAAGCAAGTTTAAAACAGCACCTGATTTGTAGAGGAATGCTCCTCAGTCTGGCAGAAGTTCTGCATGAAGGGCGGATAATCGTGGCCACAATTTGTGTGGCTGTACAGGTAACCCAGCTCTCCCAGGAAAAGGGGGACTGCTGTAGGATACAATCCTGCAGCAGCAGGGACTCTCCTGCTCCACAAATAAAATCCAAAGCCATAATTCTCTGCTGCAAAGCAACTCCATTCACAGTAAAATGAGTTTATGACTGAAGATCAGTCAGTCCAGAAAAGAGCTAAGAGCACACTTCATCCTCCAGGAGCAGTTTTACAATAAAACAGACTAGAATTTGGATATGGCTACAAATACAAGCCTTTTAGGGAAAAAGGGTACTAAAATAATACTGTTCAGTAGATGGCACTGATTGAACCAGGGATGCCCAGAGAAGCTGTGGCTGCCCCTGGATGTGTCCAAGGCCAGGTTGGATGGAGCTGGGAGCACTCTGGGATAGTGGAAGGTGTCCCTGCCCATGGCAGGGGTGGAAAGGAATGAGTTTAAGATCCCTTCCAACCCAAACCATCCTGTGGCTTCATTTCTGGATGGCACTGAAGTTTATCCAAACCATTCTGTTCCCCCTAAAAGGTCACAGCAAAGCCAAGAGGTTTGAGCACAGACACATCCACCTGGAGAAACAAGGGCTCCAAAGGTGAGGGAGGCTTCCAGCACGTCAGATCAAACCTCATGGTTATGGTTCCTCCATTACACAGTTCTTGATTTCAACCCAGCAATCACCCATGTCCATAGATTTGGCTTTAAGTTACCTTTCAAATGTAAACTGTGTCTCAAATAGCACTGTTAATGCCTGCACTCTTAACAGACCAGTTGTTTTTGTTTGTTAATATACACTTTTATATTATCAACTTACGGGAGTTGCATTTTTATCACTAGCCCAAGAACACACAAATTATAACTGCATATAAAATGCTTTTCCTTTTCCCATTACAATATAGACAACAGTGAATTTCTGAACAATAAATACTAATAAGCGGTAATATGTGACAGTAGACAGTATAATAAATAATAAATTAACAATAATCCCTTGACACGGAATGTACAAATGTCAAAAAATGCTTATAGATATTTTAACTCATAAATTACAGTTTTTGTAGATAAAGATAATTTGCAATGTTTACAGAAATAATTAAGTCTTACTATTTTAATGGTCTTTATTTTTCAGAACAAATCACAAGGGTTGTCATGCCTTTCATCTTAATTAGGCCATGTGTTTGTCTTATTTATTTCTATGTACTTTCATAAACGTTTACAAATATTAATTGTAAAGAAAAATATTTTTTCCTCTTGCTGTAATTGCTATATGTACATACAGTACCGTGATAAATATTCATGGCTGCTACCAGTTCAATATTTAGGATTTGGGAGTTGCCTTGTATGCTAAAATACAGCAGGAAGGAAAAGCTTGGTTTCAGCTCATACTGCAAATCCCTTTTTCATATACATTTTTATTTTAAATACACCATTTCAAAAATTTAAAAACTTACATAAATGCATTTTTTAATTTGCAAGTCACTTGAGTGCTCTCACAATTCCTCCTTAGCCCTCTAATTCTTTATTTCAACCAGCTGATCAGAGTATTTGTGTACTGGAATCAAATTTGAGGCCAGATCCTTAGCCCACACAATTAAGAACCAGTCTTAAAACATTTCTCCAATATTTTTTATGACCTTTAACTCAAAAATATATTAAAAACTATGTAAAAACTGTGAATGAAAATTACTTTTCCCTGTAATATCAAGAAGTGAGCCTGAAAGAGACTCTCACGGAGCTGACTTTTGAGGGGAGCACATTCTGTTTGGGCTGCTTTGCTTTTTAGGCAACGACACTGAAGCTTCTTGAATTTTATTAAGTGCGTGTGGTACTATTTTTTTCCCTGATTTGTAATTAAATTTGGCTTCAATTAATTACTGACAGATGCACATTTTTACTTTGGTGGCCAGATTGTTCACCATGGGCTACATTGGCCTCTCTGTTCCCACAAAGGGAGAGGTCAGGACCAAGCAGTCAGAGCTGTGGTGATGGGGGAAGGAGAAACCAGGAATCCACATCATCCTCCTTGCCCAAATTCCATCAGCAACAAACAATGAAGCAAAGGAATTTTATGAGAGCAGAGAATAAGCAAATCAGAATAACCCACTTGTGAAAAGTAGCTATTGCTGGGTGGTTTATATAAGAGGGACAGACTAACTCTGCTCAAATAGGTGCTGTGATGGAGCAAAAAAAAAGTAGGAAGCAAGATAAATAGAGGACACAGTGACTGAAGGCAAAAAATTCACCACAGGTAAATATAGAGGATGCAGTGATGTATAATGAAATGACATTTTAAAATAAAAATGCTTGCGAAACTGATGTTCTACTCAATTAGGTAACATTTAAGCAGCATTATTTATTGGTTATAAGGCTGAAAATTAATTTAATTTGGTATCTTATCTGTCCAACTCTGGAGAGAAGCCAAACATGTCAAACGCCTGGCATGAACAACGCAATATGGCCACGGGGTTGTGGCAGCACGGAGAAGTCCTGGGGCTACACGTAACTGCACCTCTTAATCTGAACAGCAAGTTCTGAGCATCCCTACTTCTCTTCTCCTGGTGCCAGCGTGGATCCAGGATGGCACAGAGCAAACAGCCAACATCATGGATATGTGGATCCCACAGAAAAGGAATCAAACCCAGCACAGTACAGACCCACCACAATACTGAGGGCTTCCCTTAACAAAGGTTTGTATCAAGAGATGCTCGCATAAAGTGGAAGAACAAATGAGTGCAACCCATTTTCAACTACTTTAGTAAGCTCTGGCAAACTAAAAAAACTCAAATCTTCCCCCAATTTTCACGTTACACATTTTGTATTTTAAAACTATGGAAGACCTTTGCACAATTGCAGAGAAAATCATGGAATCTCAGAATTGTTTGGGCTGGAAAGGACCTTAAATATCATCAAGTTCCAACCCCCTGCCATGGGGAAGCTTTGCTGACTGTTTAGGGTTACATTTCAAGTGCCCTGGAAATCCTGTCTTCCAAAGTACTCCAGACTGGTTTTTATGTTGCTTTATGCACCTTGATATCTAAACTTCTTGTTTTTTTTAAGGAATTCGAAGACTGTGACTAACAGGAACTTAGCTTTCTTAGCAAATGGCTTTCACATTTTTCTAATATCCCACAGCTCTGATTTAATCACAAACAATCTATGAACAGCAAGTCCTTTAAAAATTGTTTTTATGGAACCTCATAACTAATTTTCCTTAAAAACTCCCCCTCCAGAGCATCAACCCAAGGCAGAAGTAGTCCCTAAGAATGGGGACCCTCAGGAAAAGCAGAATTCTTCCCAGAAAACTAATACAGTCCTAGAAAACTCAGACTGTCATAAAACCTGAGCAGCTGGCAACTCTGTCACCATGAAGTATCCATATGGAAGACCGAGATGTGTCAAACTACCCAAAACGAGTTTGGATAGTGCAGAAGATGGAATAAATAATTCAGTATCTTCAACACTTTCAACAGCAGGTAGTAGATATGCTACCTGCTCCTACAACGTGCCAAAATGTAACATGCGAGTGAGAGCGAGCGAGAGAATGTGAGTGTCTCCAACCTGTTTTCATGAGGATATTTTGCTCGAGGAACTTCTCTTTTTAGAGGCATATGATCCGTATCAGATGTTTGTCAGGAGCAGGCAGCGTTACAGAACATTAGGAATAACTTAGTGATTTTTAATATATATTCACAAAGTGAATTCAAAAAGTCCTCCGTATACATGGATTAAAAAAATAAAAAGTGTTTTTTATCAAATATTACAAAAAAATGAAGCGGAAATATGCATTTCTCCCAAATGCCCTTCACAATTCTAGAATATCTGTTGCTGCAGCATAGTGGCAACTTTCCTGCCATACTATAAGCTGAGCAAACTATTCCATGTGCTCAGCAAAGTGGCAATCAGATCCACAATTTAAATATTTCTGCTCCATGTTCATGACATAGCTCAACTATAAAACTGCATTGTGCACTGTCAGTCTTCTGACATCTCTTCCTATGAGAAACAGACACACATTGGTGCATAGACCTTCATCATTTATACTCAGAGAAGATAAAGTGACACTTCTGTTCCCCAAGAAATTAAAATAATTTAATGCTTAAGGATCTCCAGACCTGTCTTTGGAGGGACAAACTCCTTCCTACAGAGATTTATCAACCAACACTTCATCAGAAACACAGGGACAGTAGGTAGACTGATATTCAAAAGCACATCAATAAGGAAAATGTCAAGCTTTGTGCACTGCACACTATTTTGAGCCCCTCCACTTTCTGATTAGAACAGTTCTGTAACTCAGAAAAGCCCACACTCGCTACCAGATTTGAAGGATTGCACCGAAATGGCTGAGCGACCGACTGAAGTGAGATTTCAAAGAAGTGAGACAAACACTCGCCTAAATTCAAAAGCTGCCAAACATATTTCATCAGACTTTCAAAAGATAATTGTTTTGTCTGTTCTGAATTAAGCTTTAAGTGCTTTAAGAAAGGTTTCTCTACAAACATGGCTAAAGATCACAAAGGGGAGCATTTGGAATGAATGGAACCCTTCAGTCATATATTTATTTAATATCACTTGCATCATGCCTGGCATATACCATAAGCTGCTTTATTTCCATTTCCATAACGTGATTTTAGGGATAATCTATACTGATGTCCTACCATTTTACTTCACATGTTATCATAACAGCATTTTTATTTAAAATGCAACCAGGGAAAGAGAAGGAAATTAAGGGTCTCAGCTCTGCAGCTTGGAGCTCCTGACACAGGATGTAAGGGACCAGTGCAAGAGCTGAAACAAACAGGAGAGAATTCAAAGAAAAAGAGAATTTAACAGCTGTGGAAATGAAGCCTTTTGCCCATTTTTCTTCTCCAGCTCCTAGCTGAGAGTTTTGCAGGGTTAACAACGACATCAAAAATTTACAGTCACGTTTGGTCAACTTATACAACACAGATCTGATCCTTGAGTGAGCAACCCATCCCTCAGCACCACAAGATGCTGGTATTTCCCCACATGCAAAAATCCAATAATAAAATAATAATTTAATGAAAGTACTTCTAGACTTCCATATATTTCACAAATCATGTTTTCCCAGCACATCTCATGTGCACATCACTTCAGAATTCTTTTTATCATTAAACAAAGCATCCAGTGCTAAATTCCCATTATTTCCCAGGAAAACAAAAGAGAAATGTGTGCCTCTGGGGTTGAAATCATATGTTAAAAAGTCAGAACACCACTCCAGATGCTTTCTAATCTTTAAGATTAAGAAACTGAGGCCAAGGCTTGTTTATCAAGGGCCACCAAGCAAACCAGGGCAACAGTGAGAAGTCAGGAGCCCAAGCCAGAGCTGAAGATAAGTGAATGTCATGGACTAGTGATTTAATCAGCTCCTGTAAGATCATGTAAGTGTTTATGTATCTTACGGACCCTGCTCACCACAGTACCTGACAGGTTTCCCAAAATATTATCTTTGTGAGAGCATACAGAGTGATTCAGCGTTTTCAGATCTCACATCTTCACTCCCAGAAATGTACATGCACAGATGTGTGCGTGCCCATGCAGATACACGATACATAAATACTACACATGCACGTATTTTCTAACAAAATCCACCATAAAACTATGAAGCATTCTGAATTAAGCTATCTAAACTGTGGCCAGGAAAACTGTTGACAAGAGCTAATTTGTTATTGAAAAAAGATTGTGCATCTCTCCATGACAGAAACCTAAAAATCTGTTCAAGATGGCTGGGCAAGGAGCTTTCATATCTGCAAAAGGCTGAGCAAAGTGAAGTAGTTTTGGTCAAGGTCTCCTAAAAACACCGCTTTTCCAGCAATGCCTTTGAACTACACATAAAACCTTTCAGGAGCTCCTGAAAAGGAATCTTGACTCAAGCTGTTTGTCAGGATGACTGGAGATGTTCTTTGGAAAATATTTCCAAAAAGTTCTGGAGCAACCGTAGCTGTACAATCATATGGAATTAATTTTCTGTATATATCTCTTTATATTGCTGGAAGAAACAAATTAACCTGAAAATTCAAAGGTCTTTATACAGCCCTGTGCTCTTAGGTACAAATATTTAAGTAATCTTTACTTCCTGTCAAACACTGAAATGGATATTAAATTATATTAAATTATTATAGATACAATTAGTAAAATCTCTTTTTTGCTTTCTGTTAGCTCCTGCATTTTGCTATTTCTCACACAGAGTATAAAAGATATTTTAATATTATCTTTGATTTAAATTGCTTCTTTTATTAAAACACAAACATTGTGCTGGATGTATAAACACCTGCCCAGAAGCCTCACAAATTTTCCCTGCAAAGGATCACAGGTTTAGAAAAACAATACTTATTCCCAGTATTCCTTTCCCTGATGGTTTTGGGATAGCATCCCTTTAGCCATTTTTTTTCCCTTTAAAACAAACAAATAAATGAACAAACCATACAGAAGGAAGGAACTTCAACATTTCAGACCCAGCTGAACCCAAAACTCCCCACTGAGCCCTATGACCTCCACTTGTATGTGCTCAGCACAGTGGGAGCTGCCCCAGCCTGCAGGTACATGGAAGGGGTGAAATGTTCCCCTCAACTGCATACAGAAAATTTAAGAGAAGAATAAAACTAATGTTTAGAAGAATGGGGAAAAAAAATAAAAAAAAATGTGGAAAATGTCACTCTCTCCTGGTTCCAGGACCGATGGATTGACTTGATAAGAAAGAAGCAATCTGGCAGATAAAATAAAAAAAAAAAAAAATTCCTTCTCTCTTGTTCCTGTGTGTTAGCAGAAAGAACAAAATGAAGGAGCAAGGAACTAGTGAAAAAAAAAAATCCAGCCAAAATTACATCCGTCAGGGTGATGGAGTGCAGTGTCCTGCCCAGTCCCACCACAGACCTCCTCAGGGCTACTGTTTCAAGTAAAAATTAAACAAGATGACACAGAAACAGTCCAAGATTGACATTTTCCAGCTTTGTGTCATGTTACATTATTTGAACGAATCTCAACTTTTAAAAACATCCAAAGGAAAGCGAGTGAGGGCTGTATAAAACAAAAAAAGACGTGTAAGAAATAAGACTCTCACTAGAAGAAAGAGAGCCACCCATGTTGATACTACCAAAGGTAAGAATATTTTTAAGGACACTGCTACCTATCCCAGCCACTCTTTTTGTTGCCAGATTAATATGAAAAATGTTTATTATTCTACCAGTATTTTTCCCCGGGGCTTTACTCAGCTTGTGTCCACAGGTCCGTTTCAAGGGTTGCTGATGAAGCCCAGGGCTCCCAGCACAGCTGCTCTCCCAACCAACTTCATCTTCTTGTCCACAGCACAAGAGCTCAGCTTTACTGGAAGGAGAAAGCCCTGAAACTACTGAAAAAGCTGTCCAGAAGTATGAAAAATAATATGTAGGATTTTTTTTCCTCAGTTACCAAGAAATTCGAAGCAGCCAGCAATCAACCTCCTTCTTCTCAGCACTCAAAAGCACTTACAGAAAGCCTGTTCTTAACCCTGCTGCACAGAAAAAATTCCCTTTTATCTTCCATTTATTTTCATTTTTACCTGAAAGGCAGAAAAGAGTTGGGGTTTATATGCACCAAACATGAACTGAACTTTTTATGCAGCGCATTAGACTGCGGTCGCCTTCCTCCCATATGAATGCATACCTGAATTCCCACCAAAAAAAAAAAAAAAATACACCAACAATATTGCCCTTCTGATTTAAGCATGGCCTGTTACTCAATATAACGTTCATCTATACATGTTCTCACTGTTTAAGAACTCGGCGCAGGTGTTATTAATAAAATAAATTTATTTTTAAAAAGGATGCTATTCTATAAGCTTTGAAGCTCACACATAGTCTAACTTAAGCCAGCTTGGGCTCATCTGGTCTTTAAATGAGCCCTTTCATGTGGTCAGCCCACGAGCCATACGTACTGCTGCTCAATCACGCCACTGTACATCGTCAGCGCGAGGATGATTTGCATGATTTGCATTTCCTGTGCGCTCCAGCTTCAAGGAGCTCCAAGCACCACGTACAAAAGAAACCACCGCCAAGTAATGCAAAGATTTTTTTACTTAAACCAGATGAGACTCTTTCAGTGAGCCTTGCCAATAGTGGGGTGGGGGAAAAAAAAAAATAAGGGGGGGGGGGAAAAAAGTCTCAGGGATATCCTGTTAAATAGGGATTTATTTGGAGGGAATCTGAAGATTAGATTCATACCCTTGTTTTTAAAATATAAAAGCTCTATGAGGCCATTAATAAATATGGCCTAGCAGAAAATAATTCACTTAAGAACTTTTCTTCCCCAATATTTCTTCGCTTTCGGCACTCTGTTATGTTAGTAATTTATTTATTTATTTAATAGCACAGAAATGGATTCGGATTACATTCAGTTTCATAAGGTGGAAAAACTAACCTAATTAAACTGAATTCACTGATAGCTGGTTAATACTTGTCCCTATGAAGAAATCTCTAATTTTATCCCAAATGATCAATAAAACCTATTGGACAAACAGCTAAGACAGAAACAGCATTACAGTGGGCTTCAATGAATAAGAACTAAAATTAAAAAAAATGTACCAGAGCCTCGTTGTCATGAAAAACAGAGACAGATGGGGAGCCAGACCTATATGATGCTACAAATAGATGAATATCTTGTAAGTATTTCAACAAATGTTATAAGACCTAGTCAAAATTCGAAGAAGTACAATGCAGCAGCACAAGCAAATCTGGAGTTCACCTGAAATCCAAGCCATACTATCATAATTATATTGATTATCAATGTTTCAAAAATCACAATAAAGATTAAAGCCTTTACAAAATATTTTTTAGATAAGAGCACAGCTAAAAATGTCATTATTGAATACAAAGAAAGTAAAATTAGGGAAATTTTCTGTAACAGCTACTTTGGAAATGAGGTGCATCCTGTCCCCAGTTTAAAAACACAGGTGGGCGTGTGCAGTGCACATTCCAATATTGGATTGTATGGCAAGCCTCCCTTTAAATGGTAGATAAATTGAGATGACTGAGGACTGTAAGGCTGACTGAGTGAGCTGGATGTGCCCAGCTACAGAGTGCAGCCTGACAGAAACCCAAGTCAGGCTGCTCCAGGAATCTGCACATCATCACGCTCCAGAAAAACCACAGCGAACTCCCAGCGCTGCCGCTTCCAAAGGACACTCGATTTCAGAAAATTAAGTTGCATCTTCTTTGGGTTTTGTCTTTTTTTCTTTTCCTTTTTTCTGTGTTGTTCAAACGGAACCAAATATAAGATGTGGGTGAAACCGTAACCGAGGGGTTAAATTCTGTCTTGAACACAAAAATTCCACTTATTTCATTGTTGTCTGCAAATATACAGCCAAGAGCCACATTTAATCACCACGCATAGTTTCTATATTGTGACTGTAAGATTTAGTAATCGAAATGGCTACCAGAATAAAAATGCACTCTGTCATTTTTCCACTTAGACAGCCCCTGTATAATGCTCTTAAAGGTCAGCTAATTTTATTATGGAAAGTAACTAATAACCTTTATTAATTCTTACGCTCGCAGTTTTCGAACACGTCAACCAAATAAATAATACACTGCAGGAAGACACCACACAAACCAAGCTGTTGAATACAATCTCTCTGCGTTTGCAACAGACAAAAGAGGTCATTAGAAATGTAATACATAGGGGGGTTTTTTGCTCTGGAAATTAGGAAAACATAGACAGACAGAGGTTTTTAAAAGCCAGGCTGCTGGTCCTTCCCCCGTTCTCCAAGATGCTGAGACCACCAAATGAGGTGCTAAATTCACTAATATCCAAGCACAGCCATGATTCCAAAAGTTAAGCAGCACCTTTACTTTTTTTCGAATTTCTAAATTTGCAGGATGAGCTCAGTATTGGAGACCATAGGAGGTTTGCTTAGCTAAGCCTTCTGCTGTCATTCATTTAATAAAATGACAGAAAAACATGAAAATCTCAAATTTAAAAATATAGGTGTTTATATTTTCACAGTATCTCTTGCATGGAAAACATCATTATGTTGCACACTATATAAAATGATGCAAGAATATTCACATCTATTACGGATTTTTACTATCTTAAGTGGATCAGAATGCAGAACTCTTAATGGTCAGCCTCTCCTAGCAAACTGCCTTGAGTGAGTTTGTTCCTAAGAAACATTACAGCGCCTGAAACTAAAAATAGATGGCTATTTTTAGCCATTTAATCACATGAGGAAAAAGACACAGTTTGTATCAGTCTTCTTTAATTTACAAAATAATTCCATAACGTGCCCTGTGTGTGTGTGTGTATATCATGAAAATCCCTGGCACTCAACCTCCGGGCTCACACACCGGCTGCAAGTGGAAGCAGAATGGGGTTTAAAAGATTCCAGCAACAATAGTCTTGTGACTAAATCAGAAACAGAAGCACAAGTCATGAGCCAAACAGATACCTATCGGTTTCCTTGAGCTTAATCTGATTAAAACATGGCTCTCAAAAATGTTAAATAGAATGCCACGTCAGAGAGCTGGCAGATGATAAAAATAGTTCATGACAGGAAATCATTATTAAAGCAGCATTACTTGTGTATCTGTTATGGAAATTTCCCTGTAATTTTTCTAGGTTTCCCCTTATGCTTTTTGTTGAGTTGCTATTACACTTTTTTTTTTCTTCCCTCAATGGCATGTAAGTTTGAGATGTAAAAAGAAAATTATCACTGCAATTTTCCAACTATACTCTGCTCAATACCATCTCAAGTGTGTCATACATCATCTTGTCATTCACTTGAACAAGAAATCACATAATATGCAGAGGTAGAAAATAATCTGACACGGGGAAGTGCCACTAGGGCAAAACCACATTCACATGCCAACACAGGGGAAGATTAAAAAAAAAAATTAAAATTCATCTGAACTTCAAGGGCTCTCATAATGAAAGCATCTTAAAAATACTTAATTGGGGGAAAAGTTTCTACGAAAAGCTGCTGGGAATGACAGCAGAGCTATTCTAGAGTTCGCCAATCCATATTAGATAAACAAACCACTGAGAATACACCATTAGAAATCAACCCGAATGTTTTAAAAAGCTTACACAATTAAAAGAAGATTCAGAACTCTAAGAAAAATTTTAAAAAAAGGAAGTCAGTATTTCTATCCTCCTACTATTACCACTCCCCTCACAAACATCCTTCAGATTATCCTTCACAGCACCCC
Source organism: Bombycilla garrulus (assembly GCA_013400315.1). Lineage (NCBI taxonomy): Eukaryota > Metazoa > Chordata > Aves > Passeriformes > Bombycillidae > Bombycilla > Bombycilla garrulus. The sequence continues at coordinate 647,640 of VXBU01005406.1, forward strand.
ATAAAATACAAACTAGAGTTTGTACTATCTTGTCGTGACTTCAGTTACATAATCCAGAAAAAGCTTTTACAACCAAAAACCCCAACCAAACAAAAAAAAAATCCCTAAAAATACTTTTACAAGATCTTGTCTTACTCTAAGGCTAACTGTAATTCCTAAGTCCCTGTTTTTCCATACTGAAGAGACTTCAACAAACTTGAACAGCCACCCCCAAAACCCTCTGGATTCTTTTTAAAATGTCACCAATGGGAAAAAGCTTTCATCCACCAAATTTGCTTTTCATTCAAATCAGACATTTCATCTGTAATGATGATTCAGGCTGCTCCCAGGAAAAGCCAGGATTAGTTGGTAACTGATGCGGTGCCTTTCCATCAGGACACCCAATGTCCCTCCTGCACCTCCACTCATCCTCCCTCTGCTCTCTGCACCCAGCAGCCTCTACCACTGACATGGACACTTCAAACAGGCAGGGGTTTTAAATTTTAGGTCAAGCTCATAATTATTTGCTACTGGCACATCATAAGGCAAACACATGTCATGGAGGAACAAGGTGCTTCGGAGACAGGTCTAGAAGGAAGTAGGGCTGGTCTTTAATTAAACTCCAACTACTGCCCACCTAAAATCCAGTGGTGACAATGCAATCACAGCAATAGTGACAATTTTTAAAGACAGCAGAGTCATGACATGTTTTGCAAGTGTGTCTAAGACCTCCTTGATTTTTTCCCTGGATATACAGCCAAGCTCTGCCTGACTCAGCATGAAAGGGAATGTGCATCCTATTACCAGCCATGCTTAAACCTTATTCCATAAAGAGTTTTCCAAGAGCACTCACATCTATTCTTCTTAATATCCCTCCCACATTAAGAAATTATTATCTAATACAGGGAGTAATCAGCTCATGGTCTTACTACAGTCATCCTCCTTGACAAAGCAGGGAAAAAAAACACCCAACTGTGAAGCATTAGAAAGTCAAGGTTCAAAACATCCCCATTTATTGAGATCACTGCAAATTTATTTAGATCTCCATGCAACAAGACCAAGTGCTGCCTCTTGATACAGACTGGTAAATTCAAAGTTGCTATTTCTGCAATGGGCCCTCACCAGGACACATGGAAGGTCACAGGGAAGGATACACAGCCTTAACTGAGGGAAGAAAAGCTGATGGCAGCTAATCCAGAACTAGTTTAAATGTTAATTTTAACATTACCATTTCACAACACTGTTAAGCACTGGATTTCATGTTGTCCTGCCCGCTTTCTAATCTGAAATACCAATATAGAAGAATGGACTAATAGATAATTAATTTATTATGGTGTTGCACACCCTTCCAAGGTGAGAAATGAATAGCAGAGTTCTTGGTGTGCACCAAGAGCAAATTTATTCTCAACACACACTTTCTCATTCCATAGCCCCTCTCAGATCCATTTTCTCTGCATTATCCCAGGAAATGAGACCTACAAGAGGAAAACAGACATTTTGTGGTGCTTAGGAGCAAAAACATGTATGTGTAGAATTATATAGAGGGCCAGAACACCTCCCATCACCGAAGGCTAAATGAGTCATCCACTTCAGAATAATGACCAGTAATTAAACAAGAATCTGTAGAGCTGTTAAGTGCCTTTAACAATTCCAACCTATGACACTGAAGGGGGACAAGCTCCCTATATACTGAAACCACCCATGTGATCTATCATACAGTGGAGCCTCTTACAAAACAACCTCTCACCTATGGAAATTCTTCTCCCCAAGAAGCCAAACAAAAACAATTTAAAATATTTATGGCCATAAATTTCAGCCCTGGTCCATAAACTGATGACGAGACATGACATCATGCTAACTATCTAGACCTGTCTGGTTGATAACAGTGCCAGGTTCCAGGCTGAAGACTGAACTGCAGGAGCGTGGAAGGGTGTGAACCTACAGGTCAGCACAGATGCTGAACACAAATCTGACTGGCCAAAGTCAGAGCTGACACTCCAGCAAATATAGGAGGTCTGGCTGTGCAGGGCTGACACCACAAAAACAAACCTTGCAATATTTTTGCCTTCTTTTCAGCCTCCTTGGACTGGAAGTAGGAAGGTTTTCCTTAAAGGTACCTAATTGCTCCATTCTCCAGTCCCTGTACCCACAGCTCTGTTTTCATGTTCTACAAACTCCACATATTTTCTGAAGCATTAGCAAAATAATACCAAGCACCATGCTCCATGCTCCAATGCAACATTTTTTATCAGTATAGCAAGCTGCATCTCCCTTTGCTCCATGGTTTCTCCTACATTTCCAGACCTGAGCTACACATCTTAAGTCTCCAGTGCTTTACTGAAGTCCTTTCATACAGCTCATCTCTGAATCTTGTCTAGAAGTATTTGGTTTTCCCTTCCACACCCCTTACTTCAGTAAGTGCCAAGCACTTGGCCAGCCAGTATTCCCAAATCAGGCTTCAAAGAAGCAATTCTGAATTGTCTTGACTCAGGTTGTGACAGGAAGGGGCAGGGGCCCCCAAAAGCTCCGCTGCTGCAGGAGGGAGCAGATGGCCACCTTCCAGATGGCCGCCAACCTCGTCTCACCAACTGCAACATCTGTACCTTGAGTTACATCTCAGAGGATGTCCTGACACAGACTGCAGGTCACTGCCCACGGCTCCCGGCCACACGGCTGCTCCACAAGCCAGGGCATTTTGCAAAATGCAGAATGACAAGCCTGAAAAAAGGTTACGGCTAATTAAAGTTTGTAGCAGGGCACAGTTGAAAGAGAGTTCAAAAGTAGATGTTAGGGAGAAATCCATCTTAAATATATATATTTTAAATGTTTCTCCAATCCAGCGTTCTGTCCCCAGCCACAAACATGCCTTGCTTTCCACACGGCACCTCGCAAACCTGGAATTAAGATGTGAACTATGCAAACCCAACCAACGCCAATGGTTTTGCTTCCAGGTTGCTCCACGGCTGAGAACAAACTCATTTTTCAGCTTCCAGACCAAGAGTCTCTAACAGCACTACGAGAGCACTCAAAAATGGACTGGATCCAGCTTTAAACATGATAAACTTCCCAAGGCTCAGTGAAACAGTGGTCAATAAATTTCAGCTTGAAAAGTAAGTTGTGAGTTCTGTGCCATCTAAGTCTAATTTTAACACAGCCACAAATTATATTGTTTCTTTACATGAACTTAATTCAACTCCTCATTGGGGCAGTTAAACTTGAAACCTTCCAACAGGAAGGTAACCAAACAGTTTTTTCTGCCACAATAAGAGGCTGGTATGAATTAATGGTTTCACCAATTTTACAGTATATATTCTTCTACAGTTTATTTAATAAATTCAGAAATTAAAATGTCACTGCTTTCTTATTCTGAATGCATCACCTCCTCAAAAAGACTGTTTCCAGACATTTAAAAGGAAAAAAAGTGTGTTTTACAATAGGAAAAGAGAGCACACTGCATTTCAAATTCCATTAAAATATAAAATTCTGGTTACAGGCTCAACAATCTGCCTAATTAGTTTTTTCTAATTAGCAGGATGCTCTAACCTCTTTAATAAGACTTCTGTGGACAGAATGTTCCATACTGGTTATCCATCTGAGGAAAAAGCTAAACAAATACTTCTGAAGTGCAGCTAATAGAACAAACGTGGCTGGGCTTCATGGTCATAAGGCTGCTCTGGCATGTAATACCAGCAAGCTGCAAAAACATAAAATATTCTACCTTGGATACACTACTGCAAATACTAAACACCCCTCTGGATTTCAAAGACAAAATGGAAGATATTGTATGCAAGAGTCACTGAAGTTACAGTTTTAAACCACATGCTGGAAGGCAAAATAAATAAAATAAATTTTTTAAAAATTAAATTAGAAACAAAATGAAACATGCATGGACCAGACACCATGCAAAAGTGAACTAAAGAGATAACGGGAAGACAAATACTACAGTGATGCTGTAACAGCCCAGAGTGTGGTTGCAAAGCTGTTTGGCTGCACAGCAAAGCATTTGCTCAGTGCACACAGCTTTTGTACCTTCCTCTTCATCATTCAGAGCCTTAGTCTGTACCTAGCAATTAACAGACAACAGTATTGTGTCCAAACCCCATTTTATCCAAAAAACATTTTCAATATTCCTCTGTATCAACCATGCCATTTAACAACTATGGGTTAAGAGAAATGGGGAGCCCCAGCAGTATCTGTGAGCAGAGGAAAACTCTGGAGATAAAGAAAACCCAGTCCCCTGCTCCATTAGGAGTTTGCAGAGCAGCTGCTGAGCTTCATCTCAACAGCTGAAATATCCTTTACACTCCTTAAAAACGCAGGAAGCACACAAGCATCTCCAACTCCCTCCCTGCCACCAATTCATTCACCCCGATTCCACCCGTGGCCCCAACATGTTGGTCTCATCACCCATCAGAGACAGGAAAACTATTACACCCTTCACTTTTTCCAATCGGTATCTAGCAAAACAAGAGCCATGTGCAAAATATAATCTAAGAACAGTCCCTTGAAAACCTCCTGCTAATGACAGGAGGTACAGAGGCACCATAAATATTGACTTCAAACACGCTGAGCCCCAGAGACCCCACGCACTCCACAATGTCAATGACCTTCCATGCAGCTGTTAGCATTGGAAATTAGGATTTTTCAAGTACAGATGCTTACTTTAATGCTGAATTTATATTCCACTCATCATAGCATACCATGGTTAACAGTTGGACTCGATGCTCTTAGAGGTTTTTGCCAACCTTAACGATTCAGTGATCAAAATCTAGTATTTTTCTTCTGTACTGAAATGTAAAAACTATATAAAAGTATTTTCTGGTGTGTTTACACCAGAATGAGTATTAATTCAAGGCAAGACCACACTCCAGGTTCTCTGCTCCATATTATAAAAGAAATGGAAGAAAATGTTAGTTTTCCTATTTCTAACTCACAATGCAATTTTCAATAATTTCATTAGACTCCGGTTTTCCAGATTCTTTTGTGGCAATTACTCTTTTCTGACACTCCCCTCTATGGAGCTTTTGGGGACAGGACCTGAGGTCTGTGTTTACAGCGCTTCAGACCCAAAAGCTTCAACAGCCACAGAAACCAGTGGAAACCAATTCCAGACTAGGCTGGGCCCACAGGATTCTCTGCAGGGCTGGTACTGAACAAGTTCTGCTGCAAACCAGATTGCACCTTGAGTAAATAGCAACACAGCAGCCTGGAGGAGGTAAAGATGAGGGCTCTGTAATCAAATCCTCTTCTAAAAAAAAAGTTTTTTGACTGGAAAACATCATTTGAGCCATCTCAAACTAGCACAAGTAACCACAATGGCCAGCTGACCCCACACAAGTGAACTTCTCCCAGTCAGGACGTTGAAGATTTGTGAAAACCATGGAGAAACATGAGGACACCAAATATTTTCTCCTGGAATAACTGAGAGTCACAAATACCCAACACCTGAAGGTAACTCCAGTTCATCCCAAAGCACCTACCCACTTTTTTTCCTCCCACTTTGACACCTCACAGCTAAGACTTGAGGATGTAACAATAAATTGGAACCAACTTTAGTCTAGGATGATGGCAACAAAGAAGGAATTCAAGTGGTAAAGAAAAAAAAAAAAAGAGAAAAGAATCACAAGAAAATAGTCACTCTAATACCAAAGAAAAGAAACTTCAAAAACCTGCCAAAATTTCCCCCAAAATTAATCTTTTCTTGCATAGCTTCAGAATCTTCAGCAATATTGCTCAAAAATTCATTTGGCAGATAAAATTTTTAACTGCTAGGTTTTTAATAAAATTGACCAGGAAATTTCTGCATCAAAAATAATTTAAAATAATTCAGTTCCCCAGGGTTTAAGCAAAGAGATGTTGCTGTGCATAACTGCTCCATGTTTAGTGAGTTACAGCTCTTCTGTCACGGGTAGGAAATGCATTTTACTCACAAAAGCCAAAGGCACTGTCAAACCTGCAGCAATCTGCAGAACATTAGGAAAAAAATGCCTGCAAACTAACTGTTACTAGATAATGGTCCCATTTATCATTCTTAAATCCCATCTTTAATTAAAAATGGGATATTCTCTTACATAAATAAAAAATTGCAGATGTTCTCAAATTACTCCCCTTCAATTTTTGTAGTTTTTCCATACATAATATACATAGAGCTATGTGTTCAGAATTGTTTCATGTTATTTCATAGTACCTAAATACATAAAGATTTTTCCATATTCTAACTAGATACATAAAATTTTCCATAGAGTATGCTATATTAAAAAATATTAGCACTCAAAGAAAACATGTTAGAAATTAGTAGGAATACCATTTAAGTGCAAGAAAAATAGAATTTTGAATTAATTTTCTATTGTTCTATCTATAATAATTTCCACCTTTTCTTTTTCAGACATTTGGTAAATCACTAATTTAAAGGACTGATGTAGTTACATCAGGGTAGATAGTGTGAGAAAAACATGAGCTCCACTCTAAATACATTTTTCCCCATATAATTCTTTAAAATACTGTTAAAAGGAATGAATCCTTCCAGTAATTCTGCAACAAGAAAATCACATATTTGCTTTTGATGTTGTGTCCACTGCCGTTTCCTTCATTCTTTCTTCTAGTTGCAAAGAGACAGAAACACAAGTTCAAGCGTGCAACAAGTAAAATGGAAATTAAGAGAGCTAAAGCAAAAAATGATGAACAAGAAGGCAAGGTTATAAACATAAACAATAAAAACAGTCAGTGCTCTGAAATGGAAAGCATTCTTTAAAATGATTGTGTCCACTGGACCATCAGAGCAAATGTGCAGGAGGAAGGGAGGAAAAGACAGGGACAAAGGACACAGGCAAGAAAGGAAAAACACCGTCCAAGAGAATAAGGAAATTGTGGAAATCTTTGTTACAGAACGATGAACAAAAAATAAAAGCCTTTCAGTTGCTTTGTATTGAAAGATATTCCAATAAATAGACACAATTTATGTATTCCTAATTGTTTTTTGAAGGGAAGTTAAATTCATCATCATAATGACTCAAAGCCTACCAATACTTAGGCTGAGACACATAAAAGGGAAGTAGAAGAGGAAATAAATCGATCAAACTGTGGTTTGGGGGAGTCAGAAGTTGATCCTAAATTAAATGTTTTTCACTGTGGCACAACTTGGCGCACAAATTGTAACCAAAGTCCTGCTGAGGTACGTGTTGTGTGTTTATAGAGAAGCAACTATATCAAAATCCACAAAATTAAGTGGTTTATGTGTCAATTAAGAATAAAATTTGTCTGATAAAGAATGGCTTTTATGAAGCAACCATCCACCCACAACCACCCTCACCCTCCGTGCCTCAGCTCACAGCAGAGTGGGCTCCAAGATCATGGCCTGAGTCCCTTGGATGGCACAAAGGGAAATTAAAGAGCCCTTGGAGAGCACCCAATGGACTCCAGCCTTGTCTTCACTCTTGAAATCCCAGAGGAATTGAGAACATAAAACCAGAAAACACCTTTGGGCACGTTTTCCAGAGTGACCATGGCCCGGCTCAGTGCCTTCAAAATCTCCACCAACTCATGGACACCCACAGCAGGTGCTAACAGCCCTCAGCTGGTGTAAAAAGCACACATAGAAAAAGAATCCTGAATGGTTTGGGTTGGAAGGGAAATTAAAGATCAGCAAGGTCCAAATCCCTGCCTTGGGAGCCTTGGGGGCTCCAGGACCTATCCAAGTTGGCTCCCAGGTAGAGGCACATGGCCTGAAATAGGTAAGGAAAGGCCTCTGGGTTCAGCCTGGTGAAGACTGGAAACTGGACCAAGACTTTCAAACTTCAACGTGTTTGGGTAAGTTAAAATTTACCAAAAAAACCCCCAAAAGTATATATATTTATATTAGTGCTGAGTGGGTCTTCTCCTAAAATTGCATTGGTAAAACCAGTTTGTACAATGTAAAATTCTTTTTCATTAAGCATCAATTCACAAAACCCAGTCTAGTTGTGGGTACTCATTAAGAAAATTCGTTATTTATGACACCAGAACACAAAGCTATAAATCTAAACATGTGCAAAGCAAGTATTTGACAAAATTTGTAATATTTACTTCTTAGTCAAAAAAGAAAAAAAAAAACTAGATTAGAAAAAAAAAAGCAGCACCAAAAAAGGAAAAAAAATCAATATTTTTCTCTTTATTAGATGCAAACTAAACCTTTTTTTACTTTCCCTTTGGAAGATCAAATTAGTGTTATGGGCTGGAATGACAATGAATTGTTGAAAGTATCATATTCTTTATAATATAGTAGTGTATATGTTTGTTATTTGGAAATAGAAATGTAATCCATAACTAATCTAGAAATAAAATATATACACAGCAGCCATTTAAAAGGACAGATAAAATCCTCATTAAAATCCTAAGTGCAGAAATACTGAATCATAATGCACAATTTCATTACATTTTACTGCCAGCAATGTAAATATCAATTCTCCAGGTGATTGATAAAATTCATTTTAGAAAGAAAAAATAAGGATTTCACCCGGCATTTGAGAACATAAAGGAAAACACATGCTAGGGTTTGAAAACCCAGACTGTTCTTTCCTCCTCTGATCAGAATATTTCACTGGAATTTCAGCAAATCTTTTACACATCAAACAGACAACTGCCATTTCACATTAGCACTTTGCAGAGATCACCCAGCAGTCCCAGCCCGTCCTCCCGGCCCCGCACCTCTCCCCGCATCGTCTCCATCATTCCCAGCTCACTTCTGCCAAAACTCAGCTCCCATATATACACTTCCCCTGACTTCAAAGGAAGGAGCCTGCATTTAAACTCATCCAAACCCTCCTTTGACTATCCAAATTGTGAAATTGCCTAATAATGGGAGTTTATTTAAAGGGGGGGGGGGAGGCATGTTGGACAAATTAACCAAGTAAAGTTTTTGGAGGGAAGAGTGCATGTGGGGGTTTCCACACAAAAATGTAAAGAAAACCTGTCACTTTTAAAATGAATAGCTACCATCTGCCAGCATTTTATCTGAGGCAAAGTTGATTAATGCAAAGTGAATGTTTAAGATCACATTGCTGTCTGCCTGAATAAATTTCAGGTAGTTTACTTGAGAGGTTTTCTTGTCTTTTTCTTAGAAGATTTTTTTTGCTGTTCTTACTGGATCGCCCCCTCCAAGTTTTTCGGCAGCCAGAGCTAAGAATAAAAACATTTGTTCGTATATCATGGTGCTATACAGGGACTTTTGAGCACCAGAGCATTGTTTCTGGCCCTCAGAGCAAGGGAATTCATCTCCCTCAAAAGGACATCCCATCTCCTTCATCGGCTTCACAAAAACTTTTCAGGCAGCCTCTCTCCATCACACTGAAAAGGAAATTTTCGCAGTCTGGTTGTGAGCAGAGAAACAACAGCAGTGCTGTTATCATCAATAGGAAATGATCTTACCTCTTGACCTTCCCTAATTTTTTACTTCATTTTTTACTGGGTTAAGTCTTTTTACCAGATTTAATTTTTTTACCAATTATTAATCATTCGCTTTTATTTACACTATCTTCCCCATTAAGCAAAAAGCAAATCAATTACAGATTCTAAACCTTTTTTTTTTTGTTAATTTTCACACCTTGATTTATATTAGCATTCTGTTAAAAATAATTCTCAAATCCATTTGACAACGTGCTCCCCTTCACAAGTTCTCTCTGACCGATAACATTTTTCAGGAGAAGTTTCCAGAACATGTTTGGGGAAGATATTAACCCACATCAAACAAAACCCGGTTTTACACATGCATTCCCATGTTACGTTTTCCCAGCATCAGATGGCCTCCAAGCTCTCCCTCAGCAGAGAGAATTTCACACCCCTTACCCAGGCTGGGACACCCTCTATTATCCAGGGCTACAGCAGTGGAGGGCATCATCTGTGCCGAGCGGAGGAGCTTCGTGCCATCCCATATGGACGTACATTCTCTGTGCTTACGCTCGAAGCTGGCTGGACAGCAGCCAGCTCTGGTCAGAAGTCACCAAGTTGTTTTAGCTCAGTACATGGTGCCTGTGTCTCGTATCTCAGTAGGGTTTATTGGTTTAGGCTCAACGTGGTGCTAGGACGGCCATCTGGCCCCCGGAGCGGAGCGAACTCCCAGCCAGCTCCTCGGAGCGTGGGCAGGACAAACGTGTGTGCGTTTGCACCAGCCCGTGTGAACTAACCTGGGAGAGCTCGAAACTATTTGTTCAGGGGGAAAAAAAACCACAAGCAAGTTTAGCACTAATGAAATTAAAGAAGTAATGACCCTTTGTTCAAAGAGGGGGCGGGAAAGCAGAGCACAGGGTGAAGCTCTGGCTTCCACACCTTCCTTTGGGCACCTCCACAACACGGGGAGAATGGGGAGATTTGTGCCCATCAGTGAGTTACATCTATGTGGTATTTTTAATCAAAAAAGTGTTTAAGGGCACCTTGGATAGGGCTTGGAGAAACCTGGTCGAGCAGAAGGTGCCCCTGCCCATGGCAAAGGGGTTGAAAAAACACAGCCACCTCCAACCCAAGCCAGTCTGTGATTATGTGTTTCTAGGAGACCTGAACCCTGTTCTCACAGGATACTAAAGACTACATTTAGTCATCTTCTATATTCCTGCCTTTACAGCAGCTCATCAAACACGAGGGACGTCCAGGAGCACACTCCCTTCCTCTCCAGGAGCACGCTCCACTGTGCCCCCCACAGAACTGCAGTTCAAACACACAAAGACATGGGGTGAAACCAAAACAATCTCAGGGCAGAAAATTATTCAGTAATTTCAAAGAGATAAGATACACCCACCTTCAAATGTAGTGAATTTGAGGAATAACATCAAAATACACACTCTTAGTAATTAATACTATGAATGAGGTTTATATTTATTCACCTATATATAGAAACAAACAGCATAAAAATATGACAGAAAAATCCCAAACAGTATCAGATAAACTTTTTTTTTCATTTGTAGGTAATCAGCTATCTTCTTTTAATTAATGTACTACTCATACATACAATTTATTCATTCCTTACCTGAGCATTATGAGGGCCAAATTCTAGGAAGGCCTCTAATGCAGGACAAATTATTGTAGTTCCCACAAAGATTCTACAAACATTTCCAGTATTTTCACAGTAAGATGGAAACAGGCAGGACTATTTCCAGCACAAACGGGTATCTATGTATTCAGATTTAATGAAATTTTCCCTGCCCTGCTTTGATTGAGTCACATCCTCAAACACCTTCTCCAGGGCATGCAGGAATGTTTCTGAAAACAAAATATCTAGAAAACACTTAGATCCTCAAGCTTGTAAATGGTCACACATCCACAGAGTGTCATGTTTTCAGTACAATTGAACCACTCACTGAAAAAAAAATTAAAGGCTTGCCTTTTTAAGTTATTTAGGGGACACAGCCCACTAGTTAATAGAGAATTTGATCTATAATCATGCATTTTCTCCTTATGGAACAGAACAAAAGCATCAGATCTGAAACAGCCTTGAATCTAGTAGATTTTAATAGAATATTAAAAAAAACACCCCAAAATCAAGAAACAACCACATTTACATTACATACTGTTGAAATATACTCTGCTTTGCTGAACACCACCCCCAGGTTGGGTTTTGGGCTTTTTTTAGTTTGTGGGCTTTTTTTTGCTTTTTTTTTCCAGAGCTCTATTAATTGAAAACAATAATTTGTTTTCTCTTTTGTAAAATGTAAAAAGCACAGAATTTGTCTTTAAAATATAGTTGTCAGATATCAAGGGGTATATATATGCTAACATTTACCCTAGGGGTATTTCAGGGCTAGAATCTGTTACAAATAAAATCTTTATTCATATGAACAGCTACCTGGGGGGCAATACTGAATGTTATACATAATATTTATACATATATATTTAAAATAATCTAGCAGTGCTATTAAAGCACATGGGAAGCTACACTGAATTCAGTCGCTCTGTTTTACAGCTTTATTCTACTAACTTTTTGCAGATTGAATTATTTTCAGTAGAGGATAGCTTCTAAAATATAAATTTCTTTCATCTAATGTGTCATACCAGTGTTTTACTACCTGTAATTTAATAGATTGTTCACTGTAATGAAGAAAATAATTACAGGAAAAAGAAAAGCATTTTTGTTTATCATTAAATTGTGCAACAGTATTTTCAAATTTGAGAACTTTCTTTGAATTAAGAATTTTAAAAGGGGTAAAAAATATTTCTTTTTTTACATGCTTTCTAGAATTACGGTATAGTTGCTGTGTGCTATGGAAAACAACTCTAGGCTAAAGATCACACACCCACATTTATCAAGGAGCTGAAGCTGTCTGAAGGAAGTTGGGAGCCAGAGCAGTGAGCACAGCAGCTTTGCAGAGTGCCAGGAGCCTGAGGAAGCTCTGCTGGACCTTCCAAACCCATGGAATGAAGAAGATAATATCCCACCCACTGCTACCAAAACTCTCAGATGGTTGAAAACCTTGTCTGGAAAAAGCAGACAGTAATTACTCCCTTTTTCAGTGCATTGCAAATGCTGACTTGGAAACTGCCACCACAAGAATGAAACTCCTTGTACTAATGTAATGTCCAAACACCTTCTTTCCAATTAAGGAAAAATCATCTGTGACTCTACAGCAATCAAAACTCAGTCTGGGGCTGCTGCACATCAATCTGTGTGATCATTTCAAGATCTCTAGGCAACTGATCCACCTTTGAATTCTCCTTCTGGCCTTCTAAGTTGAAGGGACTCTGCATGCTTGGGCTTCCCTTTCCTCAGGGCTCCCGTGCTCCCCTCAGGAGATGAAGGAAAACATGAGCTGGTTTAACACATTGCTCAACAAAGCCAAGAAAACAGAAAAGCAAAACTTTTCTGGAGAAATGCAGCAGAGACTCTGCATTGGGGACTTAATAAAAATCCATGCAGTGCTGCAGATCAAACACTTAGTGTCCGATATCTTCTGTACCAGCCCTGTGTGCTCCCCGTGGAGAGTGAGAACACCTTCTGCTGTGACAATCCTGGGGACATCTCCACATTCCCGGGAACACAACGTTCACGATTTTGGGAACACCAAGAGAGCGGCCATTCAGTTCACAAAGTCACATTAAATGCCCTGCTCGTTACCAGCTCAGCTTTAGTTTGTGCTCAAGGGAGGACATGTCTGTTCCCTGATAAAACAATTAGCATGTTCATCACAGAAAGTCTCTGCTCATTGCAGAGGATCTGAATTTAATATCTACAGCTCTGCACTGCATCCTTTGTTTCCAAAGCACTTTTTAAGAATATTCCTTAACTCCCTGAGTGTCACATTTAAAACTAACAAACCTTCCTGCTCCCAAAAATTAGCTTATATGGATAGAAGTCTAAGTCCTTTAAAATATATCTACACTACTTCTCTAAAACATATCTTAACATCAGACTTTAACAGCATCAGTATTACTTCTCACACGCACCAAGATCTTGAAATAAAGTACAGTTTGAACATAACGATCTAGTAAGGCAGCTCCATTATCACAAGTGTTTGCATTTGAAATATCTGTGACCTTTCTTCACTACTAAACATACAAATAAAAATAAGGTACATATGAAATGCCACATTTATGGAAAGCACATATTAAAAAAGGGGGGTTTTCTGTAAATAATGTCAATATTATTATAAGTAAAGCAAATTTGGTATTTTACACAACCTCAGAAGAAGGTTGAAATATTTAAATGTGCAATTCCAAACACGCAGTATTGCCAGTTTGCAGTGGAATTTTGTCTTTACAAACTACTACCTGGGAAGCTGATCTTCAGTGGTTATTAGAAAGCTTAGAAATAACAGAATTAAAATTAATTCTAATCAATGTTGGTTTTTTTTAATAGGAGAGTAGTCATCCTTACTAAGTTAAATCTGATGCACTTACACTTTCAATTTAATAAAACAATCGAAACATTCAATTACAAAATAAACATTAAAAATGTGCAAGTAAAGTAGAAGGTACCTCTAAATCAGTTTTCCTCTCACCAGCCATAGCAGCCCTTGATCCTAAAATTTTATGCTGCCTGTGAGGACAAGGTACAAATTCTATTTTAACCATCGCATCTTTGTCAACTTTGACTGTTTGATTCCCTCTGCTCCAACCCGAACAGCACCAGCAAAGAAAACGCTTTCCTCTCCTTAAGACGCTCCATTGGTTAGATCAGATTTATCTGCTGTCAGTAAAGGTTGTATTTGCACATAAGTCTATGACAGATTGCAAGTTTATTAACTTCAAGTGAGTTTTCAGGCTGCTGGGTTGTTTTTTTGTTGGGTTGTTGGGGTTTTTGTGGGATTTTGCTTTTTTTGTTGGGTTTTTTTTTCCTTTTTTTTTTTTTGTCAGCGCTCCCTCCCCCTTTCCCCAAGATGTGGGTTACTTGACAAATTGGAGTTAAGTTATCTTAGGTCAATGTAACTGTAAGTTAAACTAATGAAGTGTATGTCTATGAGTGATGTCTGATTAGTTTAATGCAGTTAGTGCTGGACAGCTTGGGCTGCTGACCTTGAAGGAACACAGATAACATTGTGATGCGTTGGAGGATGTGGTTGTGATACAAGACAAATTTACATAACAGTTTGTCATGTACACTCCTCCAAAACAAAACTGTTGCAAAAAGAAAGCAAGAGGAAACCAACGCTAAATGCCTCGCAGAAGACAAAATGGGGAAAATTAATTATAACGTTTGGCTTGGAGTGGGAGATTATTTTAAATGAGAGCCAAAAGCAGGCACAGGAAAGGTGTACATTTACACAGTATCTGTTCCAAGATGGCTTAGACATTGTGCTGGGTAACACTGAGCAAATGCAGCCTTCTACAGCACAAATCTACTCTTGAAAAATGGTATTCCTTCCTCAGGAAGCACCTACTCACTCACAGTAAAAAATACCAGACGCAGTTCTGAACTGTGCCTCGTTGGCACATCATTCAGGTGTGCTCAGAGTCCTCCTGCAGTTCCTTCTGCAGCTGCTGGTGCTAAAGGAACTCTGTGCAGGAACAGTCCCTCCCCATGAAGGTGCACAGTCCCCACACAATGTTCTGCATGCTGTGAGCAGAGCTCTATCTCACTGCTCCAGACAATCACCTCACCACATCTCATCTGATCAGGTAAAACTGCTGGGTTTAGAGACAGCCTGGCTCTGGAGGGGCTGATTCTCACTAGGTGATAGCTATCTTGTTGACCTAAATCGCCTGTTTTTATCAGCCCAGGTCCTAGCTGAGGGAAATTTGCCACTTACATAAATGTATAATTGACACCAACAGTTGCTGGCACGTTACTAAACCGGACCATCATTAAGATAAAACTGCTCCCTTAATCCTCCAGGTCAGCCTGAGCAGGACACTGATAAATCAGACTTGCTAAAAGATACATGGGAGGGCACGTGAGGGAGCTTGAAGTGTTCACATCTGTGCCATCTCTCAGCCTAATCTGTGAAGCACAGTTTAAACCTTTCCGAATGACTGAGCTCACATGATACATTTCAAATTAGAGATACACATACATGTATAGACATCAGGTACCCAGATACTGAGACTCTCACGGACTGGAGATGCAAGACAAACAGTCTAAGAAATTCTAAATAAAACATGTAATTTCTCAGTTATATCCCAAGAAGAAAAACCTGTGCTGCCCCACTGCAAGTCCCCAGTTGCTCCCACATACACCCTTGCATACACACAAGGAGTAAATTAAGAGACCTGGTTGAAGGCATCTGTGTAATTTGAGATTAGAAATTGTTCAATCCCTTGGTTACCTGTAATTAGAACTTTTTGGCACTGTTTGCATGAAATAAAGAGCAGAAGTCCGTGCCTTCCAGTGCCACTTCTTGGCTGGGAGTGTGCAGAGGACACAATCTTCTTGTAGCTCTTCCTGGAGAAGATCCATCAGCTGTTTGTGGGAGCCACCATAAAAGGGTTCAATGAGAAGGACACTCATTTTCCAAGTACTGAAATCTGAAAATGAAAATAGAGAAAAACTTTACTTTAGAAACATATCTTTTTTACTATTATTATTATTGTTGTTGTTGTTGCTGCTATTACTTAAGAAAATTATATTGGAATAAGGAATATATTGCAAGGCCTTGTAATATAATCCTTAATATCGTATTAATGAGTTTACTTCAGAAAAGGCTACATAGCAATTAGGACGACTAGATCATTTTGACCTTTAAGAGACACTGTCTGTAAATTTTAAATTAATGAAAATGTGCAAGACTTAGGAACACATTGCATTTTGAATTTATGGGTTTGTTTTCAATCAGATATTTAAAAACAGCTTTACTTATACACTAACTCCCTGATACAGTCAATTATTCCATAACTTAGGATGGAGCCTACTCATTCTTATACAGGTGTCCCTCCTTTTCCTGGTGGCAGAGAAACTTAAAGAGCAATTCAAACACACTTCAGCCAGAATCGTTGCCAGTAACAGTGATTTGGGAGAGAGACTTAAAGGCAGAGAGCAGCTTGGGGAGATGCAGCTAGGGCATCCCCCAGGACATCCTCCTGCCTTGCTGGGAGCTGGGATCACAACCCCAGCAACAACAGGAGATGTAAACCACCTTCCTTCTTCTGAATACTCCAAAGTGGGTGGAAAAGAACACTAGAGGAGGCTCGAGGAAGCTCTGAGACAAAAAGCCCCAGAGCTGCTTGCAAACAGGATGCAGAACGTGCTGCCCAAAGCGAGGGGACAGATGAAAACCCGGTGACTATTGCTCATCGCCCTCATGAGTCACACCCTTGGGGTACTCAAAAGCTGCTTTTCACATGCTTCGAGCAAAGCCACCACACACGAAAGCCGAAAGCAAAACCCTGAAAGGTGTTCACCATCCACAAAGGCCTCCCTGACGGTTTCCCTCTCAACCTTCCCTAAGAATGATGGACTAAACTCAGTTACTGGGAACTCGTGTTTGACACTGTACACTGCAAGACCTTAGATCCATTTCCTGACCTGCAATTTCTAGTGGTTTCAGACTGTAATCCTTATCTTACCAAAACCTCTGGTGACAAGAAGTGAGAATTCAACAGAGAACTACATACTCTCCTGAAAATCTCAATCATGATCTCAACCATAGTTGAGAAATTTCGTTTGATTCAGGATCTAGTTAAAAATATTATGTATTCTGTACTCAGAGGGCAGAAAACAAACAAAAAAACTTTTAAGTGCACTGTAGCTATCAAAAGATCAGTTAACCAGCAAGAAAAATGCAAACATTGAATCAATTTAATTGGGAGACAAAACATAAGAAACCTTTAGGGAGCTTTCTGTTGTTGGCCCACCATGGTGCCAGATGAAACGGTGATGTAGAACTTCTGGGTCATTACAGAACAATCAGCAAGAGAAAAAACATTCCATGCTCCAACTTTCCTGCCCTAATTCAGCCTGGATTCAGGTTATCATTTGCTCTATTATTGACTCCTCCACAATATTTCAAATGAATTACTTGTTTTAACAAGTATGTTCTTTGCAAAATCAAAAGGAAAGCCATCTGGAAGCAGATACTTCACTCCATTTTGGAGCTTGCTTCTTTTCAGGTAGCAAAGCAGTTTCTGGTCTCTTTTCCACTGACCTAATTTCAAAAAAATCACACTTTTGAGATCACTGACGTTTTCTGAATTTACAATGATGTAACCAAAATCATACTCTCTCCTCCAAAGCCCTTTTGGAGCCTGCAGGGTAATAACTGCTATAAAAACACAAGCTGTGGTTTAGAATCTGCACTATTCACCTAAAGAACAATTTGTAATTAATCATGCTATGCTTGTCATCAAATGCCACCGAAAATTTAATTCAAAGGACTAAAGGGAAGCATTTTATAAATTCAGCCCCTAAAAACGGGGGTATGTGAAAAGTTGGTAAATGCCACTGAGTCAGTCACTCAGGGAGGTTTGCAACTAATTTACAAATCATTAGCAGTATCAGTAATAAAGCAATTTGTTGATGAAGCATCCGATCAAATCACACTTCACCAGACTAGTTCTGAAACTGGTTTTATCACCAGTTTTAGCTGAACCCACACTGTGCTCTTTGGTTTTATTTTGCACCATTTTTCACTGTACATCCCTCACGGGAACAGAGAATGACTGTACACGCTGACGGTAAGAGATTGCTCAGTCCTCGTGTTTCCTCCTGCTTAAAGACCCTGACATTTAGGTAATTATTCTGCATTTACCTACCTTTAGATCTATTAGTGAAACTACACGATGCAAATAATACACAAGTATTGCCACACAATAAACCCCCTTTGGCTATTTACACTGGGAAACTGGGTTGAAATCGTGGATGTGTCGTGGAGTGGGTGTTAAGATAGCTCTCGATATGTAATTCTTCACAATAACACTCATAGACCCCGTGGCAGCAGCCCGTGAGGGTGACAATCAGCAATGACACATTTTTTTCAGAGACGACCTAAAGCTCAAAGGTTTCCTTACAAAACTCACTCGCCCCAAAAAATGTAGGTACTGCTTATTAAAATCCTCACTAGCACTTGTAGGATTCTGTTGTCGTGTGATCTCGGTACATTATACAATATACACCAAATTCAACTTAGCAAAAATGTTAGAATGTTATTCAAGAAGCAGTATACGGTTTGTTGTTTGTTTGTTTGTTTGTTTAAATAAGATGCCACCTACATAAGATACCACTAAAGGATAATGGCAATACAATATATGTCACATTCACTTCAGGGCTTGACTAAAATGAAGCAACCAAAAAGTCAACAGATCTTCAAAATTAAGTTTTTAAAAGATACACTGATAATGCTAAGGAAATTATATTACATATAACTAATAATTTCTTGTACTTAGAAAGACACAGAGGAGGTAGAACACGGTCGTTTGGCTCATATTTCAATCACATGACTTCCAGTTTTGTTCACATACAAAAATAACAGCTATTATTTTTGCTTTATTTCCCTTGACCCAGCCAAGTTAAGGTAAATATGTACCATAAACTCCTCAGAGGTCTCCAAAAGACACAGCTGATAAATGGCCTGAGAACATTCACCGTATCTGATGGAATGCAATCCTCAATTAAATATAAATCACTCCAGGTATTCTTTTCCCCATTTCAAAGAAAACAACAAATATTAGAAAAACAGAACTGCTTCCCCTTTCTCATTACAGTATTTCCTCTCTGGAGCCAGCAATCCTGGGTGTTCCTCAAACAGCTCAACCCCATCCACACGGCTGCAGGATCCTTTCCTTTGAAAATTTCCTACTCTGTCTTTACCATACAGAGCAGCACATTCCTCAGGATACACATTACACATCTGAAAAAAAAAAAAAATCCTTCAAAGTGGTAACAGTGTCAAAATGACATGACTAATACAGAGGTATACTGGAGTACTGAGAAGTGTAGGTGGGTAATTAGGTGCTGTCTCAAAGCCAGCAGCTCACAGTGACATTCAGCCAGAACTTTTGTCACTTGCTGCAGCTCTACCCCACACTGAAACATGGCAAGTGATGGAGTCCCTGAAAGGGCCACTGCTGTTTGAACCAATAATTTCCTTTTAAAGGCAAGTCTGAGTACTGTACAGAGTAATAAATAAAAATTTACTTTAAAGGCACAGAAGAATTAACTGTTCAATCAGCCACAAAACCATGGCTTCTTTTCAAACTCTAGGTGAACCCCAACTCAGGTATTTTTGTTAACCAACCCAGGCAGAGAAAACCCATCATTTTCCACAATTTATTAAAGAGCACACGTTCACTCTGCCTTACATGCAGAAGTGTGGTTTCACAAACATCAGCACAGCTCACATCAGGAAGCCATAATTAGCTCTGTTCATTGACATACTCAGACAACATAAATTACAGACCATGTCTAAATATCCGTCCAACAAAACAGCTGAGCAACCATCCAAACCCAAAGGAATAATTGTTAATATATTCCACAGGTAGAGATCTGCTATTAGTTACAGGAAATAAGGTATATGGTTTCAGTAATGATTGTTTTAACCGTCACAGTCCCACACATATGAGACATTTATTCCACCACCATATCCGAGCACATGTGGTTCAGTATCTTGCAGCTCAACCCACTGCAAAAGCCACCAGGTATGACCTGTGGACACTTAAACCTGTGATGGCTTCACATAAACACACAGTGATGGTAGACAAAAAGTTTCCATATTCCACATTGCAATAAAATGTGATTCTCCAAAGGACTACTGAGAGTCCTCACCTTTCCTCCTCTGCCCCTTCTCCCTCCCATCCCTACCTGAGGTGGGGAGGTGCTGTAAACACACACAACAGAGTTTGAACGAGCCTGCACTGCCCTCCCACTCATGGCAGTGACTCACCAAAACCCCAAAGCTGTACCTTAAACACAATCACATCTTAAGGTTTGACCAAAATTTAACTTGTATTTAGATCACACAAAAGTACCAGTTCTGAGGTTTGTCATTACTAAACTGCATAAGCGAGAATGACAATTTATCTTTTATATAAATCAGGTGGAAAAAGCAAGAAATCCACCACTTCTTTTGAGAATGTGGTAAACCAAAATCGTTCACCTGTATTTGGATGGCTGAGCAGCAGTAACATTAATATACTGATGACACCTATAAACCACAGTCTGGTCCATGCACACAACCTGAGAGTTGCAAACACCTACAGAATGCCAAAAATCTACCATTACCTGGAGGCAGCATGGAATGAAACCTGCCTGGACTGCCCGGCCTGTCTTGGTTTCACTAAAATACCACATCTCAATTTTACTGTGCTTATGGTCTACACATACAAGGGCATGGAGTGACAGAATGAGGGGAATGGCTTTAAACTGAAGGAAGGGAGGGGCTTGGATTAGGAATTAGGATGAAATTCTTCCCTGTGATGGTAGAGAGGCCCTGGCACAGGGTGTCCAGAGAAGCTGTGGCTGCTGCTGGATGCCTGGATGGGTCCAAGGCCAGCCTGGAAGGGGCTTGAAACAACCTGGGACAGTGGCAGGTGTCCCTGCCCATGGCAGGGGGTGGCACTGGTTGAGGTTTAAGGTCCCTGCCAACCCAAAACCATCCTGTGATTCTATGATGCAATCAGAATTGCAAACAATGTAATTTTTAAAGGATTGGTTTGGTCTTGAGCAAAGTGAGAAGACCTGCCAGGTTCAGTTCGTACACGTGTGTTTTCAACCCTGCGATGGAGCAGCAGGAATTGGAAGTTAGAGTTTTAGGATGTCGCATTGTTATCAATCCAGAGACACCCTGACACAAGAGACAGTAAAGGCTCCTTTTGCAGTTTATGTGCTTAGAAAGGAACGTGCCGGAAAATCTGCACATTACCCTATAAAAGTTAACAATATTGCTATAAATAATTAGAAAAAGTTGTTAATGCATACGTGGTGTATGCATTTTGAAACTAAAAATTTTAATTGTTTTACTATTTTACCTAGGAAAAGGCACTAATGATCTTCTTAATTTTCTGTTGTAAATTAAATTTGGGTTTTTTCCAGCTACAGAAAAGCAAAAAAATTAATCCCTAGAATTTTCTCCTCACCTTCTTCCCTGGCACAATCTGAGACTGTCAACCAACATCTTTGAAGATCTTAATCGATACTGAATAAATCATTGCAATTTATACTTTTTTTTTTCCAGTGGAGAAAGACATCTGTGCATCACATTTATGGTTAACTCAAAACCACAACAGTCAACGCTACCTCAGTGGGGAAGCCTCCATGCCCCCTTGGAGCACAGCACTACAAAGATACATTTTCAGGGAAATTTCCCTCACTGATGTGCAGATCCTCAGTATACTGGAAGGCAATTAAAATAGGCAACTTGGTTTCTTTGGGTCTAATTGACCTCCTAAATTGCAAACATAGGACTAAATACCACTCAGGACAGGGTATGAGGGATACTCAGTAAACTATTTTCACAAATTCAGACTAACAAAGGCAAATTAGGCACTGTTAATATTTAATAAGAACAAAATTTTCTCCCAAAGAAAGGCAAGTTAGAAGGGAAAAAGACACAGGAAAGGTGTGATGGAGAACCAGGGCCATGCTCTACCAGGGAAACTACAGCCGTGATCACCATCACCAGCAAACCCAATTAACTCTTCCACAAGGTTTGTTACTCTGTCTCCTCCCTTTAATGGTCCAAAGAGATTTACAGAAATTGACATGAGTATGCTGCAGAGCAGAAGATATTAAATAATTATCTTCACAAAAAGTTTTACATTATTTTGAGGAGCCCTTTCCCCCCAAAAGGATTTTTTTTTAACAAGGTAAAATAAAAAATATACAGTTCTAATATGAGAGTATAACCTCATATGAGAGTATGCCAGGTTTGCAATTGGATCTGAGAGAAAATTAGTTATTCTGATTTAACAGTTAATTATAAGCTCCCATTTGCCATGTAATTCAGAAGCCTGGAAAAATGAAAACGGATTTTAACAGAGACTGCTAAAGTTGTTAAATGATATGTTGGCTTTATCAAGCTTATTTACAGCATGTTTACAGCACTTAAAGGATCAACACAGGTTACAGGACTCAACATTTCCAGTGCTGCACCTATGACTATAAATTTGATAGCAATGATGATGCTGAAGGCTTACATTAGGTTTAAATAGATGAAGGATCCTTGATTTAGAGTATCTCCGAGAGGAGAGGGAACTAATAGGTGTGGTAATGGGAGATGTAGCACTATTTTTAAACTTGACAAGAGACATATTAGTTGCTAGTTCCCTATTATAGAAAAAGTCCCAGTCTGGTAATAATGGGCTGGCATTTTGAAATTCCTCCGATTTATTAGGAATATGATGAGAAATGTGCTCCACACGCTCCAAGCTTCAGACCAGTTTCTGTACAGAAGGTAAGAATTACAATGTGCATTCATGGCCAGTTTAAAGAACATATGTGTTCATTTTAAAAAGTCACAAATATTTTAACAAATTTTATTTGAAAGTCACAGTCTACAGTTGATATTAGCTGATTGATTAAAAGACAAAGCACTTGCTAGAAGCCATCATTAGTCACTCTGTGAGGTAATAAAAAATACCCTACATCAAAAAGTTGGTTTGTTTTCCCCAGCAAATTTCAAATAGCAAAATGCTAAATGAAAACCAAATCACTCGTGTCAACAGAATCAGGGATAGAGGAATTAAACTGCTCTAGCACAAAAGCTGGAACTGCAAGAGTTAATTTAAGCATTAGGCTTGGTAGCCTGAGATGTTTGGCAGCAACACTTGAGTGGGCACAAGCCAGATTTCTTTTGCAGTCAGAAGGTATCCCTTTGAATATGTGATGAAAGGATCTGCATCTTCAGTCACACCTTGAGTCCACGAAGAGGATGGAATGAGATCTACTGTCAAACCGAGTTCAGCTGTGAAATCAGGGAGGGGTCCCACACACAGGAGCAATCCTGAGGGCAGGTGGCCAGAAAGCCAACTCTGTCCTGGGCTGCATCCAAAGCCACGGGGCAGCCTCGAGGGAGGGGATTCTGCCCCTCTGCTCCCAGGAGATCCCAAATGAGGAGCTGCATCCAGCCCTGGGGTCCTCAGCATGAGAGAGATGTGGACTTGGTAAAGCCAGGCTGGGAGACCTGGGGGTGCTCACCTGGAGGAGAGAAGGCTCCAGGGAGAGCTCAGAGCAATTCCAGGGCCTAAAGGGGCTCCAGGAGAACTGGAGAGGGACAGGGAATGAATTCACACTGAGAGGGTTAGATGAGATATGAGCACAAAAGTCTTCCCTGTGTGAGTGGTGAGGCCCTGGCACAGGGTGCCCAAAGAAGCTGTGGCTGCCCCTGGATCCGTGGAAGTGTCCAAGGCCAGGTTGGACAGGGCTTGGAACAGCCTGGGAGAGTGAAGGTGTCCCTGCCCACAGCAGGGGGTGGGAACAGGGGGAGTTTTAAGATCTCTTCCAACCCAAACCATTCTGTGATGCAAAGTTCACCAGATAGATCAAAATTTATTTCAACCATGCTGGAAAATGGACTTCAGAAAGGGAGCCAAATGCACCTGCTATGCTCTTCACCTTAAGATCTGCAACTAAAGCAATATAAAAAGGGTAATCATGAGGATTTTGCCAACCTATGAAATCCTTCATCAAGAGAAGAGAATAAATGATCAAGTTATTGTTTGTTTATAAGACACAACATTTAAGTACTGGATCCCTACAGCAGCATAGGTAGGATGCTCTTGGGATTCACTAACTTCAGGGCTGAAATGTTACCTGCACAAAAAAAGTCCTCTGCTTTAAATACTAAGTACTAAAATTCAACAGATGAAATATCTTTCTGGTCTTTCACTTGCCCAACTCTTTTCACCTCAGGAGAGAGCTGAACCAGGGCTTCCTGCTATGAAGCCATGAGAAGAGAAATACCTCTCATTACCTTCTGTGCAGTCAGCACCACGTTATGGCTTTTAGAAACCCCTCAAAAGCTCTCAGAGTCAATAGCAAACATCACACAATACTGAATGAGGGCTTCATACAGCACTAAACGTATTTTTCCATGTTAACAATATTTATATGCTATTTCCAACTTGACGTGCAGATGACATGTTACCCACATCAATTTATAAATCCAGCACAATAGGAGTTGCCAATTTGATTTAGTGGTGCAGCACCCTGTTTCCTGTAAATAATTTCCCTACCAGGCTTTGACTAAGCCCTCTGAAAGGGCTCTAGAAATATTAAAGGCTCCAGATTCTGGCCAAAATGCTTTCTGACAGCTCAGTGCAAGTGTTCCCCAGCATCTCTGCTGACCCAAGAACAGCAAATTTAATGACTTAAGTCACTTGTTTCCAACCTCTTGTCTGCAGAGCTTGCAAAATACTTCAAGGATTGGCTTAAAGCAATGTAGAGAAATGTATTCATACATTTTATTTTACTTCACAAGTATCACCAAGTTAAGGGGTCTGCCTCCTCCACTGGGAAGTATCTATGGATACACACATTGCAGAAAGCTGAAAAACACTGACACGAGTTAAATAAACATGTCTGGTATCATCTGCCAATTGAAATGGTGAGCATTGCAGGAAATATTTGTTTTCCATGAATAAAAGCGATACACAAGCATCTCAAAACAATCTGTTTTGGAAGGTTATTTTGGTTGTTTTGTAAACAAGTTTAGGTTCTGAGCTGATGTTTTCAAAACAGATACTGCAAAGCGAATAAATATTCATGTCTGGGGGAGACCTTAACAGACACGAAACAAGTGTGGCCCTTTTTAACAGTGCCACAGATAAAGCAAGGCAAGGACACTCACAGAGGACATCAAGATGTAAATTTTTTCCTTGAAGTTTCTCAGATGGCTGAAAATTGCCATTAAAATCATCATGTTCAAAAAAGCCTGGGCCTCAAAAACTTGGCTTTTATTGCACATAAGAAAATCTGGCTATAACCCACGATCAGCACTGTAGCCTTTAACAAAAAGAATTAAAAACAGGGAATTTTTTTTTTATTTGACTTCATTATAAATCATGAATGTATCAGTACAACTCACTTAGGATTTCAGCTTTAGGGTCACTTTGGAAATCATTTCTGCACCTATCTAAAAAGAGCCTGAAAATCATCTACTGTTCTTGAGCAACTGGCCACACTCATAAAACGTTTTTTCAAAACCTGAAAATCCTTATCAAAATAAAACATCCTGCTCAACAAAACCAAAATTATGCTGCCAATTATCAGCTCCTTCCACTTGTACCACCATAGAACCTGCAGAACCTGGCACACTCCTCTCCTCCCACACACTCGTAAGACACTAAGAATCACTGAATAGTTTGGGTTTGAAGAGACCTTAAAGGTTATCTTGTTCCAGCCCTGCAGGCAAGGACACCTTACACTAGAGCAGACTGCTCCACACCCCACCCAGGCTGGCCTTGAACGCTTCCAGGACTGGGAGTTCAGGAACATTGAGTATGGTTTGTAACGGCCATGACTACAGAGGTGCAGAGAACAAAACATTCACTCTGAGCTAAAGGAATAGTTTTAAGGGCATTACTGGAAGATCCAAACTATTTAAAGTTCAGCTGGCTATTAGTAGGTGCTCTTGCTGACACTGCTGATAAAAATCCCAGAAATACCATTATGAGGCAACGCAAGAAACCGCTCACACCTCACACACGCAAGGCCTGTGCTTAATATTCCCACTTCTTCATTTCAAAGCCACAAATATCAGAGGCTTTGCCAGCAAGTTAAAGATCTGTTCTGACTCCTACTAAAGACATCGGGGTTGTGCAGTTACTCTGGCCATTGGGAAATTTTTGGCAACACCCCCAGTTAAGCATTCACAGCAGCCATAAGCAGCTCTTGGAGGCCTGGAGAACAACAGCAGATGGACAGTTTGGAAATACCTCTCTAATCAAGGCAGTGTTACCTCTCAACAGTGCTCCACATGCAGTCAGACACACAGCAATGCTACAGCTGAAAATTCTGGTTGTTTTCCATGTACAAAGGACATGGACCTGCTGGAGTGGATCCAAAGGAGGTCACGAGGATGCTCTGGGGGCTGGAGCCCCTCTGCTCTGGAGCCAGGCTGGGAGAGTTGGGAATGTCAACCTGGAAAGGAGAAGGCTCCAGGGAGAGCTCAGAGCCCATCTGGGTGCTTAAAGGGGCTCCAGAAGAGCTGGAGAGATTCTTGGGACATGGGCCTAGAGAGACAGGACAAAAGTGAATGGCATCAGATTGTCAAGAGAGTAAGGTTAGACTAGAAATTTGGAGGTCCTTTAGTTACAGAGATAACATTAAACCTATATTCAATAATCTATTTAAGCTGTAATTTTCAAAAATCACTTTCATTAAGCGGGACTGAAGCCAAGAGAGGTGTTACATGGGCCTTACCACAGAGTGCACGATGCAGATCTTTCTGAACGTTTTCAGATCCCACCTTCCCATCAGTGTTTAAGCAGAGACTAATCCCACAAAGCTTTGTCGGCAGTAGATACTTGGAGGTGCTTATGAAACTGATTTAGCCCTACATTTAAGGCAGAAATAACTCTGGAAGACACTCTCCACCTTTGCCCACTGAAGATAAAATATATTTACGAGGGAGGGGAAAGGGTAAGAAGGAATAGAATAAGGTCCTGTCAGAAAATACATACATGGTGGAAAGAAACACAGAGTACCCAAATTAGGCAATACCAAGCAAATGCTTTGAGAAAAGGGAACTATTTCCACCTATCTGCATTGATCACACACACACTTGCTTCCACTGACAAGAACCTAATCCAAACTCTGCCTGTTCATCTCAAAGTGGTTATGAAGCCATGTGTGAGGTGCATTCAGCATCCTCTAAGACGAACAGAATCTGTTTTGCATGCCAATATCCCTGGAGAGAGCAATATTCATGCAAGATGATTCAAGCTACTCTTCAGAGCTGCAGCACTCTGCCTCCCCATTGAAGCTCTGAATGAGCATGGGCAAGAGAGATCCATAAACCATTTTTCCTGGAGTCTATAGACAGTTGGTTTCTTAACACTCACGGAAACATCTTCTTGGGCATTAACAGAATGACTTAGAAAGAAGTCTGCTTTTTCTCTTTAGAGCCGAGTTTCTTTTCAAGCTGTGTAACACCACTTGATATTTAGTTTAGCTACTCAGCCAAGCATCAGCCTTCAATGTATCCAAGGTGCAAAATGGTTGACTAACACAGACCATTTCACTTGTTTGGGCTTATTTACAAATACCACTTACATACTGCTGGCATTTATAATGACACCTGGGATGTTGCTGACACACCACTACATTTGTAAAGTTGGAGTCTACAGGCACAGTGGATTCTAAGAAACGTGCTGGGGAATACACACAGCATTTCCTTTGACTGCAACTAGAATGGTTACTTTGACTATATCCTATCTGAATAGGGGGAAAAAAAGCTTCAGAAACAAGCTTTAGCAAGGTTAATCCCCCACTGATTTTCTTATCACTCAACACTATTTCACTCAATTACTTTTGTCAACGATTTTCTCAAAAATTTCCTCCTGACTGTATTACAGGGTTGCTTAAATTATACTGCAGAGACACATTCATGCATACACAGAACTTCATGTGTTTCTTACTACTGCTACCTACTGACTTCTTATTCCAAAACCCACAGCCTCTAAATACCACACTTGAGTCCTAGAAACCTTGACAGTGTTTGATGACAGAGAAATACTTGGTTTTGTATTTATATAGGCATAAAGAAATTTATCTTACAGTGGAAGCAAAAATGGAATACAGATGATTTATTCAACTTTGCAAAACCAAAGGAGTCCTAAGCTGTATCAATAGGCCCCAAGCCTGGAAGTGTCCACAGGATGGGGCTTGGAGCCCCTGGGATAGTGGAAGGTGTCCCTGTCCATGGCAGGGGGTGAAAATACATCTCTTTTAAGGTCCCTCATAACACAAACCATTCTGTGCTTTTAAAATAAAACAAAATACTAGATCTGTGTACAAGCTCAAATTATTAGCAATTTGTAAGAAAAAGCTTGGATTCTTACACAAAACTAATCATATACCTTCTAACCAAACACTGTCAATTGTTCTGTCTAAATATGCTTTAAACAACGAAGTGCAATTATTCTGTCTCCTCCCTCCAATCCCAAAATCATACTACACCTTCGGTCTGGGGTTTTCCCATTATTGACAACAAGAGGTTTCATTTATCTGCTTTTATCCAAAAATGCTGAAGAGCTTAACAAACATTAATTAAACCTCACAACGCTCCTGTGAGGTAGGTAGGTATTGTTATCTCTGCTTTACAGATGAGAAAACCTGAATTAATAATTGTGATTTGCACCATTTCCCAACAGTAGTTTTACAGTAAAACCATGAGCAGAAGAAAGGAGCAGTGAATCCTACATCCCCACTCCTAGCCACCACAACATACATTCCCTTTCAAATCAGCAGGACTTTACTTGACACTTTGCCACACGTGAGAAAAATATTCTGAAAAACAGCGTTAATTTATCATTAGCATCATCCCTTCTAAGAAAATACAGACAAATACATCTTTTACCCAGATTGTACTTCCATTATTTCATTATGAAAATGAGATAAAATTGTATCCTCTTCATCTGGATAGCTGATGAATTCCATCTTCGAAAGGAAAAGCCACACTCCTTGAAACCATATGAATAACTGAATGCCTGATTTCCTCTTTTCACTTTTGTTTCTTAATTTCTATTTTTTTCCCTATTCTCTTAGCTTCCTTTCTCATTACTTCATTTTGTACTTTCCTTAGTCCTACACCAACTCTTTTTCTTCTTTAATTTTTTTTTTAACGATACAATGAAATCTACACAGGATTGACTTACAAAGAGCATTCAACTACTACCTTGATGGGTCACACATCAGTTTTTCCTGTCTCAAACTACTCTCACTTCCAACCTGTTTATGAACACATCCTCCATCTGACAGTCCACAACCTCAAACACTCTTCTTTTGCCCATTTCTGCCACATTCCTTCCAGTTTGAATACAGTCATTTCTTCGGTGTTTCAGAAGCAAAAGCTTCACAGTTCTCTTGCGTTATTTTCCTTGTCTAATCTCCAGTTTCACTTCCCTGTCTATTTTCACAAATTTAACAAATCTGTCCTCTATAAAACTGGCCATCTCTGATGTTTTGTAAACTAAGGTGGCACAATAAATGTTTCTGAATGGACATGAGACAACTCAAGTTACAGAAACTTGCATTAAAATACAAGTTGATAAAAGATTTTTTTTGACAAAATAACTGTTAAATCTTTTTGAAATCATATGATTTTTCTGTTACTTGATTTCTCTTACTTTAGAATCAGCCTGAAAAGTTAATTTAGACCTTTTTTTAGAACCATACAAGTTCGCACATCTTGTTTGTTCTGCTTACTCTAATGAAGTGAGCCTACACTTGCCAGTGCACAGTAAAAATAGGTATTGAATATAAGTTATTCATATACCCTGCAAGCAGCATCTTGCAGGCTCTGAGAACTTGCTCTCATCATATGGAGGCTGCAATAAATGTTCATCCACTGTTTTCTCCTTCAGGTCTCAAAATTACAGCTGGATTCTTTAAGCATTACATGTGATTTCTTGCACTTTAAAGCTTCTGAACTACTTGAATTGCAAGACGCAGAAGCTCTGCCCACAGACACTTTCTTGCTCCCACTGATTTCATGCTACAGCCAGAAAAGTACCAAATGCTACTTGTTCCATGAATTTGCTGGTCAGTGGATACAGCATCCCCCCAGACACACTGCAGCTGAGCAGGATCTGCATCTGCAGCACACAAACCCCATCTACTCTTTCATCACCCTCCACAAAGGTGACTTTCAGAAGAACCTGCTGTACAAAGTATTTAATCATGACAGGCTGAGAGAGCTGGGGGGGTTCAGCCTTGGGAGGGAAAGGCTCAGGAGAGAGCTCAGAGCAATTCCAGTGCTTAAAGGGACTCCAAGAGAGCTGGAGAGGGACTGGGGACAAGGGATGGAGGGACAGGACACAGGGAATGGCTTCACATGGACAGAGAGCAGGGATGGATGGGATATTGGGAAGGAATCCTTCCCTGTTAGGGGGGGGAGGCCCTGGCACAGCGTGCTCAGAGAAGCTGTGGCTGCTCCTGGATCCCTGGAAGGTCCAAGGCCAGGCTGGATGGGCTTGGATCAACCTGGCACAGTGGAAGGTGTTGCTACCCAGGGCAGGAGGTTGGAACAGAATGTCCCTTCCAAACCAAACCATTCTGTGATTCTCTAGGCCTAGGAGCATGAAAATCCAGTTTGAGGAAAATTATAATTTTCCAACAGCTTTTTACTGTTTGGTTACCAGCATATTACTTAAATTCATAATTTTTACATTATTTCAGAACAAGCATAACAACTACTGGAAAGAAATAAATGTGGTATTGGTTACTATTTGTTTCCATTTTGAGATTACTCCATTTCTACATGCACAAAAGTCAGGAGTTATTTAACCTCCATAGGCACAAAAAAGTTCCATTTTTTCTTTTTAATATCCACTAAGGTTACAAATTCCTCTGCCTTCAGCCATTGAGAGAACTCTTTGAAATCCTGAGAAAACTTCAGATATGCAGCAGAGATCAGCAAAGTCTCATTATGAGGCCTCTTAGCACATTAATCTCACTCTCCACTACACTGTCATTTACTTCTTGCTTGACTCCCAATGTTTTGGCTTTTCCCTTTTTTTTTTTTCTTTAAACTTTGTTGGATTCTTATCCCCAAAGCCACACAGAAACTGCCACAGAGCAAACACTCTCCAGTGCTTAAAACCAGGTTGGAACCCACAGAAAATTAGTTTCAGTGAGACTCCTACACTTCTGTGTTTTCTCCTTTAGATATATCAACCCTATCTGCATTCTAAACAGTCACTTTGCCTAAATAGTTTATGGTAAAAGAATAGAAGATAAAATTGCTTCTGAAACTCTCTAACAATTAATTTTTTAACTCTTTATTACGTTAAAAACCCATTCGCCTCCGTAATAAACGCTTTGAGAGGAATATAATAAATTACCCCTCTCTGTGGTGTATGAAGATCCTGAGGGAAGCTTGGTTCTGCTCTTCTGAAGCCCTCACTGGGCAACATCCGACCAGAGCACGAGGTTCCTGGGCATCAGAGCAACACCGGGCACATCAGACACCGAAGTGTGTGTAGGTGTATTAGCAGTCCTACCATCCATCTGTCAGAAATCTTCGATGTTCCTGCACATCACCCACTGGCAGAGCTGTCTGCCAAGCAAAAATATTATGAAATGTTCATTATAGCCTCAAATCTCCCCCCCTTCCCGAGGAGGAAATGGAAAAACCTGTCTCTCCACACACACACAGGCTTCACATTCGTTACCAAGGAACGGTGAAAGACTTTCAAATTCACCCAGAAAGAAAATCTACCAAGAGACCAGGACTGTGAATTTAGATTTATTTGAGCAAACTTTACTTACCAGAGGATATGCTGACTTTTAGTTCACATATATCTCATTTTTAAGGTACGTTAAAGACAGAGTTTACAATTAACTGAACAGACAGCGTACAAAAGGCTTTTAGAACTACACCATATGGTCGAGGGAAAGGAACAATCTGGACTATCCACATTTCAATCTGCAGGCTTGTCCACCTCTATAACACGTTGTATTGCTGTAATAAAATATTAAGATAGAATTTTAAAAGTGAAAATATCTATCTTTTGCACTACCAGGGAGCAAGGCATCTTACAGTCTAGTGCATTTAATAAATATTTTAACTTTTATGATTTTTGGCTTGCTGAATCAGATATAGTCAATAAAATTCCCAATTCATTTAAAACTCTAGTTCCAGAAGGATATGGGGGGGTATTCATCTTATGCTTCAGGGAAATAAAAAATACCAGTTTATATGGGGTATACTGGCAGCAGTTAACGTAACAGATGACACATTCTTGGAAATTAAATAAAAGCAGAAAGAAAATACCCATTGTTGCTCAGTGAAGGACTAATCACATGGTCACAGCTGGAACCAGTGTAAATCATTCATTAATAAAATTCTGTTGTAGTAGTCACTTTTTTTCCTGCTTTTCAAATGCCAATAGGAAAAAAGACCTCATTCAATTCTTTGCAGAATGGAGACATGAGTATTTCACAGTAACTATTAAAATTACTAAATCTTTACAGAAAAAAATGTCTGCAAGGAAGGCATTGCTGGCACCAAGAAAAAACATAAATACTTCTCTATTTTACATATAATCCAAAAACACAGTCCAAGGAGTTAGTTGCTTCACTCTGTACTGCCTGAATTCTCACCACACAGAATCCAGATCTTGAGGAAAAGAAAAATCACCTGAAGCCTCTGTAAGGCACAATTTAAAATGTAAAGAATATAAATGCAGCCTTGTGCATCACATCCCTCAACGTGAACTAGAAAGTTGCACTAGATGAAACGCAGACACTCCAGAGAGATCATGCAATACCCAAGAATTCCATGATTACATACTCTGGGATGTAGGTGTCACAGGCTCATGGCCAACTCTGCCCTGAGCAGGAACTTGGACTAGGTGGCCTCCAAAGAACAGTTCTAATCTGAATTACCCTATGATCCCATGTTCTTTCACACTATAGAGCTCTCTCTTGAGCTGTGACACCCATTTTCTCTGAAAAAAATATATATAAATCAACTATTTTAAGTTTTGTGTTTCATTGCTGCCAACAGCAGCAAAAATCCTCACACAACCTGTAAGACTTTACAGGTAGCGAATTATTAAATTACAGAAATCAGATCATCCTCTGCAATTTTTCTGAAAGCAACCTCCTGGTATCTAAATTTGGTATATTCCGTGTCCTACTCACAACAGCACAGGATAAGAGGCCTATTTTTCTAATCCTTTTGGAGAAACTCCTGAGAACAGGAAATACAGAGTATGCCATTTGATGCTTTAAAATGCCATAATATAAATTAAATAGGATAGGTTTTCCTCCACTCCAAAAGAAAAAAAAATCAAAACCAGTCCATTCCTCATCATCTGGTACAAACACGGGAAGAACAGAGCATTTTAAATTGTCAAGAATTCCTTTAATTGAAAGGTTTCTTTGAATTCAAAAGCTAAAAATATATTATCTCCCTCCTTCTGTGCCTACTAAGCAGTCTGAGCAAAGACTTAAAGCACTCTGGCTTGAGAGGATATTTGGGTTTTGCTGCTGAGCCTGCCAAGGACTTCCCAAATCCCCCCCAAGCCAGGGACCCCGGGAACACGGCAGCACAAACTCCGACACACGCTCACATTTCCACATGATCAAAGGCTCCACTGCTCTGCCCTTCACTTTACTGCAGCTATTCCTACCTCACAGTGACATCCTCAGCAGAGGGAGATGCTTGATAGGAAACTGGTTTAAAAAAAAAAATAGAAAACCCCCCCTAGTTTTTGAGTAATTAACTTCAAGTGGGATGAAGTGACAGTTCAAAGCACTGTCGCTGCTAAGAGCATTACTCACACTCAGGAGGAAATCACTACCTAAGAAAACCTGAATATGTAAATATGTAACAATTTTTTTCAAATTCAGAAACAAAGTCACCCCTAAATATCATGCTAATTTCTCTTTTAACAATTATCTGTGCACTCTTTGTCAGAACAGGTAAAATCAGAAGGCGGGAAAGCGAATTGAGCATGCAAGTGCTACAGAAAATTCTGTACCTAAAGCAACAGCAGAAAACTCCAGCTCTCACACATGCACAGGCCATGACACAGACAGGCAGCTTTTCTATAAAATACCAATTTCTGTTCTTCCTCTCCACAAATAATAAACATACTGCCTTTCTGGGAACAGAATGCAGTAACGCAGAACCTGACTGGCCAGGGTTAAGTTTATTTCATGTTGGTTGCTGATGTGTTTCCATGTCAATTTTTTTTTTTTTTTTTTTAATAAAACCTGGCAAAAAGTGTGTCCAACCAACATGATTTTTGCCCAGGCTGAAACCCCAGCCCCCTCAGCTGCTCCTCATCAGATTTGTGCTCCAGACTCTTCCCCAGCTCCATTCCTTTCCTCTGGACACACTCCAGCCTCTCAGTGTCCTTGTCATGAGGAGCCCATAACTGAACTTAGTCTGAGGCCACCAGTGCCAAGTATATTATTTTAATTGCTTCCATGCCTAATTGGCACTATCTGGAAGTTCCCAGCAGCCAGGTGAGGTCACCATTCAGGCCATTGGGTTGGCAGCTGTACCTCCACCAAGCAACACCAGACACAGGGGCCCACAGCTCCACACTGTTCCCACGGCCACTGACAATCAGAAAAGGTTAGCAGCATAAAAACATCAAACTTCTGAAAATACACACCTATTAATCATTTTTCCTCATTAAAAACCCAGTACCCAGCTCTAGGTAAGCTGGTTCTTTCAAATGAAGTGTGACAGGGTAGGAAAAAAAAAAAGGCAGTACTTAGTTTAGCTAGGAAACATGTGACAGATACAAGCTCAAGTTAATGCTAGGAAAGCTAAAATTTATCTTTACTAATCCCTCTCAATGGAAACAATAGGACAGAATTAAAAATTACAAGTTAAGATGAGGGAGTACATTTGGGGAAGGTAGGAAAGGGAGACACAACGAGGCACACGAGGAAGGGCTGCTGCCACCTCACCTAGAGAACAGCAATTTATTTCCATCAACTCTTTAGATCACTGTAACGAGTTTTTCATGTAGTCAAGCATCAGAATCATTAATCAGTGGCTATTACCTGAGTATGCACACAATAAACAAGTTCAGGCATTTTCATTTCTTGGCTGATTTACACTTTAAGTCAGAAGTAGCAGTCAGCTACATCAAAAGGTA
Source organism: Bombycilla garrulus (assembly GCA_013400315.1). Taxonomy (NCBI): domain Eukaryota; kingdom Metazoa; phylum Chordata; class Aves; order Passeriformes; family Bombycillidae; genus Bombycilla; species Bombycilla garrulus. The sequence continues at coordinate 682,788 of VXBU01005406.1, forward strand.
ACAAGTAAGTTAATTCCTTTAGTTTAGACCATTAAGGCATAAAATTCCTCGCTACAGTTATATAAATGAAGATAAAGTTATTCACAGAAAATTAATATTTCCCAAACATGCTGCTCCTCTGCAGCAAAGAAACTGCTGCAGAAGCAATGATGCTGGGTGAGAGAAAGTATAGTAAAACTGCACCAAGAGTGAATTTCACGCTGTAGGGAGGAGTTTTTGAATATTTTTGACAGTAACAGAATAAAAAGGGGCAGGGGCTTAATCAAATAGCTGGTTTACAACCTAATTTCTATTAAATTTTTATTATAACTCTGTAATTGTGTATAAAATGTGGCTCATATTAGGCAGCAAATGTCTTTTAAGTAAATGCTTTGTTTTCTTCAGCAAGACGAATCTTCAACATCAACTGTAAATACCAAAGCTGCCTCTCAAATGCTTTCAGGTTTGTTTTTCTTTCCTCCTGTTTTACTCAAAATATGCAGACTTGGATGCCTATAACTAGCACATAAACCTGAAATATGGCATTTAAATCCCTTCATTAAAAGCTGAGCACTCAAATGGGCAGAAGACAGAAGCTGGAGCAAAGGCAACTGCTTCCTCAACCAGGACTAGTGAGGATTTACTCCAAGGATCAAACCCCCAGAGCTTGGTGTGTCTCAAATTCAAGCCCTAATTCTTGCCTTTCTAAGGCGACACACTGCTGCTCTGTGATTTTCCATCAGGTTGGTGAGGTTTCTTTGTAAAACCAAAACCAAGTGGCGAGCTCATGTGCTGGGTACAGGGGGGTGCTCTCAAAACGCTCACAGCATCACTTTTCATCTTCTAAGACATAAATTCATGTGATCTTTGAACAACTATTTATTTCACACCAAACCAGATATCTCCCTAAAGCCTACCAATACAGCCTGCAGGCATATTTCTTAAATAAAAGTACTGAATCCTTGTATACTTAAAATTTGCATAGCAAAGGGATGAATCAACTATCACAGAAGTAGTAACACTCTGCAGCAACTGCTTACCTCTTGCAGAAGAAAAAAATCCCTGTTTACAGGGTATAGGTGTGACTCTACAAGTGCTTTTCTTCATGTTTCACAACTCTGAGGAATCATTTTCTTGCAGAATTCTGACAACTGCTGTTCAGGCTCTTCAATGCACCAGTTATGTTCGTAGAAATTATATTTTGCACGTGTAAACCTTTTTACTTGTAGGTTTTATTTATTTCTGCCTAAACGTTACTGGGATTGTACATACCATTCCAATTAAATTACATCAGCAAGGCAATTATTTTGCTGGAATGTTCCAAATAACTTTTTGTACGCATTTTTGCTGCAAGATGTATTTTTTTATTGCAGAGATCCTTCAGTTTTCATCAAGCTAGCAAACTATTCCAGCAGCACCTACCTCAAATGATCAGTAAATACAAGGAGTTAGATAGGGCTGCATTTGACAGAATTAATTCACTTTGCTGCCCTGTGTTTAAGTGTTCGAAAAATAAGTAGCTATATTTGAGAACAGGGAATTAAAAACCTAAGGTGTTTTTTAATTGAAAAATTAGAAACACTGAAGAGGAGAAAAATAAAACTTTATTTTATCTGAAGAACCAGAAACAGGTAAGTGATAAAAAAGTCCAGCAGGAGAGATTCTGCTCACATGATCATTTCAGAAATATTTAAGGTTAAATTAATTCATTTTACATTAATGGATAATAATAAAAACTTTTTGCAAAACCTTCTAGAGGAGATTTACAGAGAGACTGTGATAGAGGCTACCAACACATGATACACTATCTCCTGTGATCTAAAAAAAAATCTTATCTGCTACAGAACTGAAATTAAAATGCCAGTTGGCTTAAAATTTTCTAAGAAAAGGCTGTTTTCCAGAAGAGCACGTGGCTGAAACAGGGCTGCTGTTAACCAAAGGCTTCTAAAAAATAGACCAGGTCTACTGCTGCCAGCCTCCCTCAAGCTGCACCTACTCACATGAGAGCTCCCAGGACTGGGCTCACATGGAATAATCTGTATCTTATATATTTTGATATATTATAAAACAGCCATTGCATAATAATAGTCTTTTTTTACCTAGATGATATTTATAAATAAGTATTACATATATAGATGTATATTTTTTATAAAATGATGAACATACATCTTCCAAACACGTCCCAGGTTTATGTATTCACACTCCACATGAAGCCACCAGCACTGTCCCACACTGGCACAATGGGATCTCCTAAACAGAGCCATGACAACTAATGGAATTATACCAAAATACTGAATTTTACCAAAATACAGCTATATTTACATTGGGGATAGTCTCACCACAGTTTTTAGAGACCTGCTCTGCAGCTCAGGAATTAGCTCTATCTCCTCAGCCCAGCTACTGTAATTTGTCATTTTAATATTTTGCCTTGCCTGATGAGAAACTTCTCCCACTCTTATCCTTCAGTGGAGAAAGCTCAGATTTAAATTGGCTTAAATATGGTTCAGGTACTATATACCCATATGATCTCATTTTTTCCCCCTAATATTTTATTTTAGCTCAGTAAAACTAACTAGAAGGTCTTTAATGTTCCTTCCAACCCAATTCATTTTGGAATTCTGTGATGGGAAAATAATTATTATTAATACTAATAATTATGTTATTTCCTTCCATCCCCAAGTGGAAATTTATGGTTCTTTTGCTAAGCAGAAGTTGAACCTGGTAACTCAAGCAGCTTTCATATTAAGACCTCATGTTAATATCTTCCAGCTGAAAAAAAGAAAATAAAATTTTACTTCTTACCCCCAAATTCAGCTAATACAAGGTCACCCACTAGCTTCACCACATCTCCATCAAACATGGAATATTTGGCACAAGGAAACTCAGACCTATTTTTTAATCTTATTTATTACTAGTTTTGCTGTATTTACAGGACTATGCACTAAAACATTGAGACTTCTGAAATGACAAAATGGTAAAACTTTAGGGAGCCTGCATACACATGCTTTAAAATATACACAGTAAAAATTATACATTTAATTATATATGGGTACACACTGTATATTTTTAAATGTATTACAAATTATACATACAAAAAACTGCTCCTATCCTGTGTAAACTTGCTATTATCATTTATATTTTATTTTTATTTAAATCAAAGTCCTTATACCTGTGGTTTAAGGGAAGACAGCAGCAGCACCCACTGTACTAGAATGCCAGGGAAAGTCGATTCTAGTCAAATATTTCATTTTGACTGAAGTGCAAATCGCCTGAGCTGAATGTGCATGAACTAATTAGCAGAGCAGGTATCCCCAAGCTGTGAGCAACTTCTCACTCCTCAGGCTACCCAACAGCAGATACTTCACCACTTTTAATGACCATTATCCCACAAGCAACCAAATCCTGTCTGGCCAACAAAATATGAAGATTTTTTCGGAGATGTTCTTAATGTTCATTATTAATACTGAAGTGGAAGTTAGCACTCGCAATATTTTGAAGAGGTGCCCTCACTTTTGTGCTGGAGTCACCAGAGGTATGATTATGGCATGCAAATCCCTTTGGATTAAATGCCCTCATCAAAACATCTTATAGGTACATTAAAAATTGAAAGGGCATAAACAACTCTGGCAGCTCAGAGCTCGAGCTGGTGATCTTTGCAATTCATAAACATCAACACTTGGGCAGGTTTGCAGGGGAATACAACCAACTAATTATTATCTTTTGCTTAAGGGCACGTACAGTGAGCTCTGCAGGTACTGCCACTGCTTTTAGCCTAATATATTGCCTCTTCAAGTCTTTCAATATAACAACTTGCTGCTGTTCTCTAAAGCATTTCCAGTGTTACCAAACTGCTTTATATTCAAAGAGAACACGCTGAACCTTCTGAAAGACGTTGCTTAGGAAGAAGCAGCACTTACAAAACATATGTGACTTGCAAATAGTCATTTTATATTGCTCAGTAAGAAACAAAATCATGGAATGGTTTGGATTGGAAGGGATCTTATATCTCATCCAGTGCCACCCCTGCCATGAGGGGGGACACCTCCCACTGTCCCAGGTGGCTCTAAGCCCCTTCCAACCTGGCCTTGGACACTGCCAGGGATCCAGGGGCAGCCACAGCTTCTCTGGGCACCCTGTGCCAGGGCCTCACTGCCCTCCCAGTCAGGAATTCCTTCCCAACATCCCATCTCACCCTGTCCTCCATCAGTGTGAACCCACTCCCCCCTTGGTCACTCCATGACCACATAAATAGCCTCTCTCCATTTTATAGGCTCTCTTCAGGTATTGGAAATTCATAATTATATCACCCTGAGGATTCTCTTTTCCAGGCTGAACAACCCTAATTCTGTCAGCCTTTCCTTGTAGGAGAGATGCTTCATCCCTCTAATCACGTCCACCTGTTATTTAGTACACATTTTTTTGACAAAAATGTTGATGCCTTAAAACAAGAAAAAAGCACAAGTCAGCAACTTTTTACCTACGTTACTTAACTTTACAAGATTATTAAAACATCTACCTCAATGACTGATTAAAAACAAAACCACCTTACAATTTATCCACTATGAGTTCATGCATTGATGGCACTAAAAAAGCAGGTATTTTGGGGCTGGAAAAAGTAGGTAAAGCATAATAATTCAAGCTAGAAGATTCTTAAGTTCAATCATCCACAATAAAGAAAAGTTTAGTGACTACCAAAATCCCAATACTGAAATAACAGAGCAAAAATTACACCATAACACAAATGGGGAAAAAGCACCATCCAGGGCAGCTGTTGGAGCAGCTCTGAATACTCACCTCCAGGTTCTTTCACTCCAATTTCAGACCAGCTGACATCAAGTTTTGAGGTGCATTTAGTCATAAACTTTGGAGAATCTTAGCCATTCCAAAAAGATACTAAGAAGACTGATTGCAGCCCTGTGGAAATGATCACTCCAGGCAATAGTTTGGGTTCTTACATTTCACTTCAATGCAGAATATGGCCCAGTAAGCCTAACTCAGTATTTTCCACCCAGAACTGTAAATACCACTTTCATTTCTTCATGTAAGGGATTGGTATGATTGGTAAGGAGCACTTTCACTATTACAAATAATGGGGCAGCAAATTATAGAAAAAGAAAACTTCCTGAGCAAACTAACAGCTTCTTCAGACACTATTTGTAATGTTTTGTTATTAACTATTTCCTCACTAAACAGCTTTTTGTTTTTAATTTAGATTCACAGATATGCCAGGCTTCTAAATAAAACATCAGTTCAAAGACTTGAAGACATTTTACACGTGGTTTACAGCTAATGAATTTCCAAAGTTGAAAGAAAACATTGCAAAGAAGTTAGTTAAAAACAGTAGTGAGATTCTGTAAATAGATTCAAGTCTTCAAAAGAAAATCAGTCACTGCATGCAGCTTTAAAGCAGGTCTTTCAAGTTAGGATTAAACTAAACTGTTATTTAGTGAAATGACACTAAATAAAAACAGTACGAAGAGGTGCAAGTGTAAAAACAATAATCATTCCCAAATACCCTGGGTTTGGTACAAGAATCTCTACAGGTTCCAACAGCTGTGCTTGCAAGAGTGAGGGGGGGGGCTCTGCTCATTTAGGTTGTGTTTCCATGACTTGACTAGATGTGCTTATTGAAAAATAAGTAAAACAATCATTTCTTTGTGATGGAGAGCAGCATCAGGCAGATGGGTGGCTCACACCTCAGTTACTGGCAGTCACCTGTATGAAGTCATGCACAAGGTTAAGCCAAAACTTCTCAGAATGCATTGCAATAACACTTGATACGTTATCTTTGACGCCAAAATTAATTATTTTCTATTTTTTCCTTGATCAGAGAATCGTTTGGGTGGGCATGGACTTCAAAGATCATCTTGTTCCCAATCTCCTGCTATGGGCAGGTACACTTTCCACTATCCCAGGTTGCTCCAAGCCCATCCAACCTGGCCTGGGACACTTCCAGGGATCCAGGGGCAGCCACATCTTCTCTGGGCAACCTGAGCCAGGGCCTCACCACCACCACCACAGGGAAGAATTTCTTTGTTATATCCCATCTAACCCTGCCCTCTGCCATGTGAAGCCACTCCCTCTTGTTCTGCCACTTCAGGCCCTTGTGCAAAGCCCCTCTCCAGCTCTCTGGAAGCCCTGTCAGGCACTGGAAGGTGGTTCTAAGGTCCTCCCAAAGTCTACACCAAAATATCCCCTTAATTCACAGGCTGATTGGTACACTGCTCACATGGAGATGCACAGTTAGTTACAATCACTGCAGAAACTATTGAGACATTCCCCCATTCTGAGAATGTTAAGGTCTTCTGATTTCTTCCCAAGGCATCAAAGACCTAATAACAGAAAGGTTTGGGTTGGAAGGGACCATAAAGGTCATCTCATTCCAACCCCTTGCCATGGGACACCTTCCACTACCCCAGGCTGCTCAGAGCTCCATCCAACCTGGCCTTGAACACTCCCAGGAACAGGGCAGCCACAGCTTTTTTGAGCAATAGTTCCACTATTTTTTGCAAATAACTTCAGATGGAGACATCATTTTGGGTGAGGCAGAGCTGAGCACAGATCAGTAAGAGCAGGATGCATCACTAACACTCGGTGGCAGTTAACAAGCCAGGTCTCTCCAAACAGCAAGACAAAGCTGTAAGTGCAGGGAGCAGCAGCATCTGAGCAAGTTTTAGCTGGCAGAGATTTAAAAAAGTCAGAAAAAAAGCATTAGCAACTCAGATAAAGATTTTCAGGAATGAAACAATGCTGCTGCCATCTGCAAATCCCTGTCAGTGCATCCACAGTACCTGGGTGTGCTTGCATATCTTTGAAACAACACACCTTCCCTTGCGTGTCTGCAGACCCACCCTTTGATCTGCTGCAACGTGAATATAAAACAGCAGCAATCCTTACAAAGGAATGATAATAGCTCCCTGCTTTGATACCTATGGCAACACGACTAAAAACAAGCAATTAAAAGAAACAACTAATTAAGTTTAAAGTTATGAAGTTATGAGCTTTTTTTTCCTGTGGTCTTTAACTTATCTGCAAAGCTCTTTCATCTAATTTTGTAAAGAAGTGTAAGTAGCCATTCTGAATTGATTATTACAACTTCAGGATGAGCGACACTTGACTGAAAGAGTAAAAGGATGTCAATTTCTTTTGTTTGCACTTTCAAAGAAGAAACAGGAAAATATTATTTTCCCTGCATGCTCTTCTATTAAAAAAAGAAAGTTACAGGCTGTGGTTTTGGCCCATGCTCTTGGACGCCATTCTCCTTCCACAGTGACTAATATATAGAAATACTTCATCTGGTAAAATTCTTTAGCAAGCTGAACAAAAAGTGCTATTTTAACTAAAATAAAGTCATTCTTTGGTCTGCAGGTCCAATTTACCTGTAATCTATAATTTCCCAATGCCCAGAAGTTACCAAAATACCACACTGCTCTTCTTTACTGCAGCAATTCAATACATTCACAGATGCAGGCATTCACTCTTTTTTTCTTTTTCCCTCTAAAATTTATGTCTGAATCCCAGCAACTCATCTTGCGCCATAAAATGTTTATGGTTTCAACTTATATGGAGAATCCAGCAGCCTTCAGAGATCGAAGGGCCATTCTCACTGTCAAAACTAGAAGCTTCACAATGATAACTTCATTTTCATTACAGCTTCACAAAGGATATAGAAATACACAACTCTTTCAGCTGCCAATAGCCTCACAGACTAATCCAAACCAGTAAGTTTTTGCTGACCACAGAACACACAATTAGATTTTGTCATATGCTTTTAGGACTGTACAGTCACTTATGCATTTTTAAGGTTGTAATTAAATTGCCAAAAATCTACACAACAAAGTGCAGCTTGTCTGCATAAAAAGTTAAAAAAAAAACCAACCCACCTTTATCTTCTTTCAGTACAGCAGATGAAAGCATATTTTAAGTCATTATTTCCTCTTTAGGCTTTCCCCTCTACATGCAGGGAGGGGTTTTAGATTCCATTCTAACCTGAGGTGAACCAGTCAGCCTAGAAAGCTCATTCAGTGCTTCAAAACTACCACACTGTAAAATCCAGGGTTTATTCCACAACTTTGATGCTACAGGTGAGCCAGGATCAAGAGTTCTGCACAGACTGCCTCAGTGAGAATACTGCTTCCTACTGATCCACACCCCTATTCTGCTACAAGGTCTCTAAGTCATTAAAAATTAAATATCCCTAAAGGTAAGGGATGGATATACATAAAAATACACATTTCTATATAAAGTACATTGTTAGAAGACTTTGAGCCCATCCTAAGAAATATTCTTAAATTGTTTGTAAGGGTGCCCATAAGACAGGCTTAGAATTGCTCTGCTCTAAGAACATATTTATGAAAAATTTAAAAAAACAAAGCAATAAAAGATACAAGACAGAAAACTGGCATTTTAAGATATATTCTGACCACACCAGGGTCCTACTAAACACATTGGCCCAGCTGAACTGGCAGGTTCCAACTAACACCCATCCAGCTGTTGTTTCCCAGTAAGTGTCTGAGTAACTAAACCAGCACTGTCTCATTATCAAAAAAAAAAAGAAAAAAGAGTGTCACCAACTATGCTGAAACAGTGAGTTAATGATTTTCACACTGGAAATCACCTAAAAATAATTATTAGCTTCACCAGAATCCTGTGAAATTTCCAGTAGATAATATTCAAATTTAAGCTGTCATGAAAAAACCTATCAGCCTATGTATAAACAGATATGAGTACAGACCATGTACCAATTCAAAGTCTGCACTTCCTTCTCTTCTGCATGGGGAAAGTGTGAGAAAAGTTCTAGTTTTAGTCTCTGAAGTACATTCACAGCACTAACCACACGATTCAAGGGTCTGTGCTCCTCCCTCACCGTGGCTGTTTGAACTCAGGATATTGTTGTGCTCTGCATTAAGACATTCCTCAAATTTAAACTGCTGTGTTTTCATAATTCAGAAAAAATAAAGCTTCTAGCAGCAGAAAACTGCAGATTATCAGAATGATTTGGATTGGAAGGGACCTTTAAGAACAGCTTGTTCCAATCCCCAAGCAGGGGATCTTCCACTGTCCCAGGTTGCTCCAAGCCCCATCCAGCCTGGCCTTGGGCACTGCCAGGGATCCAGGGGCAGCCACAGCTTCTCTGGGCACCCTGTGCCAGGGCCTCTCCACCCTCACAGGGAAGAATTTCTTCTTTTCCTGGTTAAATTAAGCTTTATCATTTGTAACCTTCTAATAATTTTGAAAAATTATGTAGTCTGAAACTAACCCTCTTTTTTTTTTTTTTACACTTAACACTTGGGTGCCATAGCCTGCATGTGGAAATCAGAACATTTATGGAACCCCTTTACTGCACTCTGAAGTGTGAAATGAGTCACAGATGGACAGGTTGTGTTTGGATACCCAGGATACACCTGGAATAATGAGACACTGGAAGCTGGTCACCTCCAAGGGCAGCACTGCTGGTATCCATCTGATCTCCACTCACCCTAACAAATGCCCATTCGCCCTCAGGCGTGTGATTGTTCTGCATGTCTTCAGGGAATTTCAGTGCCTATGCCTCCCTCCCCTGTGCTCCACACCAGATGAAACTGTGCATAATTGAAGTATTCTAGAAAAATAATACCCAAGTAACTTCCAGCTCCATTTTCAAAGGTGAGAATTTCATGGAGTTGCAACGAGACTTGGGCACCTGAATGTTTGAATCATTTCTGACAATGGTAGTTCAAAGAACCAAAGTTGTGAAAACTTTATCCTATATAATGCAAATCAGATGGCTGCACATTAGGAGGAATTCAAAACATACAACTTTTACAGTTTACAGAAAAAGAAATTAGACTATATGTAATACTTGCGTGAACTGCACTTCTTTTTTTCTCTCATCACATCAAGCCCTCTCACCTGGGAGACAGAGACACTGTTCTTCCCACAGGAGGCTCAGGACAGGGGTGTCCTACCTGTCCCCTTCCACCTGCTGACACACACCAGAACACAGCTCCTTTATGGTTGTGTGGCTTTCATCTCTGCCCAATTCTGTGCAAGAAGCAGCCTCAGAGGCATCACAGCTCTAACAAAATCCCCCAGTGAGAAAGCACTGTGGTGGTCGTAAGCAATTTGAGAAAGAAGGAAGGATTTTGTTGCTTACTCCTGTGTCTCGAACTTAATTAAATTTGAAACATGGCAGAAATTAGGACACAAACAAATAATTAAAACATTAATCATAAATGAATTCACAGCTTAAAAATATAGAGTCCTTGGCATGGATTTCATGCGAGTAGCTGAAAGTCTTATTTCCTGTAGCACCTACTCCTCTGGTATATTCAGAACAGGTTGCCTGATGAATTCAGAAGTTACTGGAAAAGAAAGGGGAGAAGAGAAGGAATGGCACTGACACTTTGTCACCAGCTTGTATCCTTAAACAGCCCAGGCTTAGAGAGCACAGAAGTTGAAATGTCATTTTAATTCAAAGATACAACCAAATTTATTATTACTCAGTGTGAGGGAAATTAATTTTCCCCACCAAAATTATAAAATACAATCTCATTTCACTGCTGACCACCATTAATTTGAATATATGTTGATTTTTTGGGGGGAGGCAGCAGGGTGGTAAATAAACAAATATCTCAATGGCCAAATATTTTTGGTCACTTCTTCCTATCTTGCTGTAGGTCCCAGCTGTCACTTAGGTCTGTCACTCCTTCACATGAAGCCAGTCTACTTGAAGCACAAGTGCAGCCTAGCTGCTAACAGACACACTTCATTCATGAAGTTAACATCTCCCCTCTCTGCTACCACCACATGAATGGAGGCTTTGATTGGAAAGGAGAATTAAAAAAAAAAAAAAAAAAAAAAAAAAAAAAAAAAAAAAAATCAAACATGTTGCTAACTGTGTCTTGAAAGAAAGATTCCTTGGATTCCCAAAACCTGTAACCTTGTCAGACTTACCATGTACTGGAAGTACAACACGAACCATGCCATCATTTCAGGGCAAGCAGAGTAAAAAAATCATTAGTAGACATCTAATAACACCAAGAATTCCAAACCCATCAAGCTCCTCAAACAAGGAATTCCCTCTCCTTTTCATCTAAGAAACATATCATATTTATCAGAAGCATTATTACCTGCACTCAAAACTGAGAGCAGTAAAATTCCAGGTGGTACTGCTTCAGGAATCTTCAACAAAGCAGTTTGGGAATCTTGGCTGTGGATCTCAGTGGTGAGCAGTACTTCTTCCAATCCATCCCATCTGCTTCAGTCCAATGGACAGATTTCAAAGTGCAATTTTCCTGACTGTAGTAGCATTCTTCAATCTAAACAGAGTTGGGGGAGAAAATAAAAGAATTTGAGCTCATCTGCTCTAACTCTATCACTGTTTCAGGCTAAGAGGAGGCTAAGCACTGCCCAGAGAGGTTGTGGTCTCCCATCCCTGGAAGTGCTCAAGGCCAGCCCTGGGTGGGGCTTTGAGCAACCTGGTCCAGTGAAAGGTGTCCCTACCCGTGGCAGGAGGCTGGAATTGGATTATCTTTAAGGTCCCTTCCAACCCAAACCATTCTGTGATTTTGTGAAGAAGCTGCATCCAAATACTGCTCAATACTACACCATACAAATATTTATCCCAAATGCCTTCCTGGGTCTAAAAACATCTGTGAAGACAGACCACAAGTGAGATAAAGCAAACAACAGGAGATCCCACAGTCACGGAACCTCCAGAGAGTGACCAGTCCAAACCCTCTGCCCAAACCAGGAGGGTCCCCAGGACACCCCTCCAGCTCTGAGTATCTCCACAGATGGAGCCTCTGAGGACAACTTGTTCCAGTGTTGGCCACTCACAGCAAAAAACTCTTTATTTTAACAGAACTTCCTCTATTTCAGTCTGTGCCCCTGAGTGCACTCAACCCAAGCTTGATCTGTCCCAGCTCTCTCTGGCTCCCCTCGTGCCACCCCTGCATTCTCACAGTGGGCTTTCCCAACCTGTTTTCTGTCCCTGTATTTTGATGACTGAACTATGTGACTAACTGCAGATGTATTTCTCCAGCATTCTTTGCATCATCTGAAAAATAAAGCAGCAAAAACTAAATCACCAATTAAATTGCTGGTTAAGTGGGCCATAAACACATCGGGAAACCACAAGGTGTAGGCCTTTCTTATCTCATAAAAAGTCACACTTTAGGCAACAGGACATGTTTTATATTTTCAGTCTCAGCTACATACAACCCAAGTTTTTATATCAAAATACTGCACTGCAAAAATTTAATGCCTCAAAATAAATTAGTTCAATACAGCAATAAAGGCCAGACACACAATCCTTAAAAAAAAAAAAAATCAGCTTTGTCTCACAAATCCTTCTATCACAAAACCATAGTGACCAGCATTTATTTTTATTTTTAGCATTTAAGCTTTCACTGATGGAAGTCCAAGTTAACCTTTACTTTATTTTGTCCTGGGCTAAATCCACTGTGACATCCTTTTTGCCCTTTTAAATACAGAAATTCCTTGGAAGGTTTCCAGTCCTTTGAAATAAACACATTTACAAGATATGCAACAATTAACATGAGTGGCTCTAGAGGCTCCTGAGACAGCTCTGAAGTCCCTATGATGTGATGTCCAGATATGTTTATATAACTTCTTTTATTTAATAGTTAATTTCAGAAATCACTCCTTTACCATCTTTAGCAAAGTGGGTGTGAACTTTCTACTCCAAACAAAAAATTATATGGGTAAGGAGAAAAAATATGAAAAAAAAAAGCAAAACGGCATTAAAAAGGCAAGAAATTTGCATTAAAACAGTACAAGTTTATGCTTAATGATGTCTAAAGAGCAAGCTGACTTTGAGGCACACTGGAAATGACCATTTCAGCCTGTAGCTGGTTGTGTTGGAGCCAGGGGACAACTGCACACAAAGATCAGAAGATTGTGATGTTTATGCACCCACAAGCTGACATCTGCCCACTTCTCAATCACAAGTCTCATTCTATGCTTCTACTTATTCCTCAGAATTACAAGGCTTATTACAATTTTACTTCTATTTTCACAGAAGAACTTGAGATTCTCAACAGCAGCAAATCTGCGAGAGTTTCCAGTCCAAGCTCCCAAAGAGAAAGCAGATACAGGATGAGAGGGTATTTTTCAAAACAAATACAAACTGGAAAAGTCTGAAGTCTTTTACAGTTGGATACTATGGGAACAAGTTAAAATAGCTCCTCAATCACCTGCAATTGTCTTCAAAAGTTTCTGGAAGTCAGAAAAGCTCATAAAAACAATGAAGTGCCAGCAGAGAGCTTGAACCCTAAGAAGGAAGTTTAGCAATTAAGTTATAAATTAGATATTTTTTATTATCTTGTTTAATGCATATTTAAGTCAGGAATGATTCAAAACAGTTTCATTGCACCTGAAAACAAGAGATGAAAAACTCTAAAGATCCCTTCCAGAAAAAATTATACATTAATTATATTATTGCAACTATAGTAAGAGCAACACAGTATGGATGGAAACAAGTAGATCAAAAGATGCTTCCACAGCAGTGAAGCAGAAGTCCCAGACTGTTTGCTCCATGCTGAACCTCCATGAGGAATAAAAATATTCAGAAGTAACTGACTGAAGTCCAAATAACAGTCCCAGTTCCCTACACAGGTTCTTGTGCAAAGAGATGTTGTTCAGCCCAGTGTTTTAAAACACATGGATTTTAAAATTATCTGGGAAGTAGTCAAATACTATTTCTCTTTAATAACTACATACATACTGTGGCTCTTCAGCCAACTGGCAGAAACATTAAACCTCCAAACTTTTATCCTTTTTACAACATGTAGAAGTTATTTTTTTATATTTCATGACTTTAAGAAATACAACTAAACAGAGCACTACTGTAATTTTCTAATTATATTTTCACAAGTTTTTAATGTCATAATTTAAATTATGAACTCTTTATTTCAAGATGATTAATTAGAGTATGTTCCATTTGGGGAACAAGAGTTCAATATCCCACTACCAATTAAACAAAATGCACTCCTTTAGCTTGAGATTAAAAACCAAAATGCAGCCAAAAAGTTTCTTCCTTGTATCTGTCAGATCACAAAAGCATCTAATAAAGCAGGATAAGGTTGCCAGAAAACGCCAACACTTTCAAAACGATATTATTTAGTGCAGTGGCTCAGCTCTGAAGCTGCACCAGAAATGACATCTGAGCTTTGGACAGTAAGCCTTTTCGCCAATGAATTTTTTGTACAGTCAACAATTATAATTTATTCTGATCCTTTGTGTCATCATATTAGTAGTTATTTTTCTGCAATCCCAGAGCAGCAACAAATAATGCCATAGAAGAGGACTGATATAATTACAGGCTGAAAAAGATAGGCCAGCACCCTTACACTCCAAACTACCCTCTGTGGCTCCTTCATACCCCATATGTTGCTAATAAAACTGCTTGAATCATACCTAGGAGACAGTTTTACTGATATTGTATCAGGTCCCTGGGTTCTTTGTATGAGATACAATGTCACCAGCACTATAACTATGCAAATTCCGTGATACAGGATCCCACTGGACACAATATTACATACGTAATTCGCAGTACGAAACCGGGCATTAACAATAATTCTAGCGTTATATAAATGAAACAGCCATGTTTATTGAAAAGCTCGCCACACAACAACAAAATCAAATTTAAAAAGCAATAAAGAGCAACTGACATGCTCATAGTAAAGATGGCAACATCAGTATTTTTCCCCGAACAATGTAAATTTTGTTTTATGTCCACGTGACAGTGCTTTACAGAAACTTTTGGCAGTAACACCCAGCAAATGCAACTCCATCAACAATATTAATAAATGTCTCTAAATAGGAACCTACAGAGTCCTGCTTTTAGAAACAACCATGTGATATTCAGCAAGAATCACTGTATTCACTCACAAGTGGGATTCTCAGTTTCTGCTACTAAACATGGAGTAAATGATAAACGATAGAGACTAAGAACAGCAGCAATAAGAAACCAAGAGCTTGGAGATATCAACACATATCGTGCTGAAGCAGCTCACAAGAATCATCTTGTGGTCAGAAAACACCTGTGCTCCAATCCTGCATCAGCTCTGTGTGTGACCTCAGGCAAACAAGGCTTCATCCTGGCTGGCATCATGTGAAACAGGGTCCCTCATCTACTCCTGCTGAACTCTGTGGCCACTGCTTTGTGCACACCACACACACCTGCAGAAAGACAGGTCAGAGATCTTAAGATCAGCACTGGTGCAATGAGAAACCTGACAGCACAGGCAGCTTGGTGCACATTGCCCTTATCCATGTTTCTAGTGATCTCTTCCCCCCACTATTAATTTATAGGTTTGCTGCAGGTGAGGAGTGCTCGAGCTTGTAAGGAGGATATTTTTGAAAGAAATCAGAGAAAAGGTAACAGGCTGGCATGATAAAGTGAGTCTGGTAAAGAGCCAGACTGAGGAGTTAAAAGGATGCTATTTTGCCAAGGTACTGGGAGAATTAATAAATCTGATCATTTTAGAAGGTAAATTGTACAGTAAATTTGTATTGTAAATTGTCTAATACATATGGGGAAAGCCACAGCTCAGTATTCCCTGGTAATATTTTTAATGGCTTCAAACACAGCCAGAAAACAAATGACACACAGCACAAGTAGCTAAGGAGTCTCACTCTGAGAAGCTCCAACTTTAAGTAACTGATGGAAGAACAGAGTTGTAACCAGGCACTCAGAAAGGAAGATAAAGAACTGATTGATTCCTTTAACTTGTGTGCTCCCACTACAGTGGCAGCTTAAGCAGTAACTGCTCAAGTTTCCCACCAGTCTCTGTGCAACACAAAAGCCATAACAGTTTTATTCCGTTTAAAAATCAATAAATAGCAGCTTAGGTGACATCTGACAAGGCAGAAAGCTCACACTTCTCCCCATCAATACTCTGCCCTCTGGTATTGCTGCTACATTTTATCATCACGCAGTTCATAGAGAAATATATACCTACTTCCTAAGTTCGAAAAAAACAACCCCCTCCTTCCCAAATATGGCCTAAAGCTGTTATGAAGCAACTTATTTTTAGCAAAAGCACTTATGCAGATACTTAATTTTAATTAATAGTCTCACTGACTTCAACATTTGCACAGCAAGACAACTCCACGCTTCAATTAAAGCCTGCACAGAAATGCTGTGCTGATTCATGGCCAAAAGCATGACAGGAACATCATTATATAAAAAGCTCATAAAATTTAAAGGAAAAAATGTAACAGGATCCTCACCTTTAAACAGAACATTAGACACCCTCTGAAACTCACAGCTTGAGCAGAACTTGCAGGTTGCTGAATATGTGAATTCTAGGGGTAAGATATTTTCAGTGAAATTATTTCAGAGTGTGTAAAAGAATTTTTGGGGAAATATCTTAAGTGGGAACTACAGCAGACCCAGGTGTCCATCCCTGGTATCTGCTATGGCTGGGTTTTCAAGACTGGAAGATTCTTTACCAGGAAAGCAGAGGCAGCTGCACCTTTAATTCTGATCTTTTTCCACTGTTCACACAGCACATAAATTGATTTCTATCAGCAGACATTTACTTCCAGGGAACAGTCACTCTGAGTTACAATTCTGCCTATCATAACATACCTATAATAAAGCTAATTTTGAAATAATATGATACCCAAGAAACACAAACTTTATTTTCACTGTCTATGTAATACCATAAACTAAGCTTTACTTTCTAGGCAGAATCCTTAAAGAGAGCTGGCAACGATTTTTTGTTAAAATATTCTGGTCCTGTTTATAAGCAAAACTGTGGCACCTGATGGCCTGTGACTCACAACTACCAACCAAGAATTTTAGAAGTGAAAAAAAAAAAACAGAAGAGCAGACCAAAACAGCCCAGGTGACACAACTCAAGTAATAGAGAGACAGAAAAGGACAGGTAGAAAATGATCACCTGAGCATTTTCCTACAGGAGCAATTTCTTCCCAGGACATCCACTTCTCTCCAGCTCAGCACGAGCTTTGCCAGCCTGCCCACACATGAGCTAAAATAAAGCCCAGCCAGACCTGCCTTGGCTCTGCAGAGCAGCAGCTTGTGCATTTCCCCAACCGTTTCACACCTAATTTACAGAGTACATTTATCCATCCCGGTATCGCTGAGATCTAACCTGGGGAGTGACTAGAATCAGAATCACTTAATTGATTAACACTTAAGTGAGATGCAGAACGCAAACAGAATACACCGTAATACTTTCTGAAAATGCATTATTTTTATTCCAACTCCATTAAGCAGTCCAGCACTTTTGAAGGATTAATGAAAGAACTATCAAGAAATTATAGAGAGGAGGAATGCTGATTCTCAGGGAACATGCCAACACATGATGAAGTGCAGACACCTTTCGGGTAGTAATGAGTCAAGACAGGTTGTTCAGAGAACTACAGGGACATGTGAACTTGCCCACTTGATCAGTCACAGAGTTTATTTGATTTTTATGAAATAGCATTTTGATAATTCCTCCCTGGATCACAGACTGTAGTACTCATCAATTTAAGTCATTCCCCCAAAACTCTCAACACATTTTCTTACACAGAAGAGGCTACTAAACATCCAGAAGAGGAAACATTCTCCTTCAAATTAATACCACAAAGCAGTCAATGAGTGCATGTATACACGTAAGGATTATTTCCACAAACCTTGTGAAGCAGCACACAATGTTTCACTTACATCTGCTATTTTTTTACCCAGGAACTGAAGACAAGCCCAAGAAGAGTAGGAGAAAATAAGTTTCTAAACAAACTTAAAGAGATGCTTTTTAACAGGACCAGACAAAACATTCGTTGAAGTTGCATTTACAAGCCAAAGCTGACCTCAGGCACCACATTGAGTATGGATGAGAACCTACATGGATACTGACCTTAATAATACTACAGGGGCAAATTTTGCATAGGAGAGACTTGCTCCTGAACAAATGTTTTCCAATGTATTAGGCACAGAGAAGCTTTTTTTCTGCATCAAGAACCACACGTCACATTCCTTAAACTGTTTCTTTTCTTGACCAAATACACTGTGGACAACCTACAGAGGATGCCCCTCGGTGCTCCTCTTTGAGTTTCTCATCAGTAGCTTCCACTAACAATGAAAATACATGGTCTGGGTTTCTTTCCCCCTCAAAAATCACAGTCACATGCAAAAAATATATTCTAAGTGATTCGATACAGTCAACACTAAGAAGTCCTGATGGAGTTTTTTACTGATGTTAAATCAAGTGCCACAGAGCCCACACTACTGCAAAAACAGGGAGAGCTGAGGATGACAAGCAGCAGAAATGGCTGTGTAAGATGTGTGAGAATCCAGGAACAAATCTTGTGGCAGATCTAATTTAGCACAAAAGGAAATAAACACTAATTCCACACTTACCAGGCCTTCCTAGATCTAGTTACACAAAGAATACAAAAAGGAAATGAGATATACTTACCTGTGTGTCCCAATATCAGCCATCTCAGGTGAGAAACTTCACTTGTGACCCTGAAATTTCTGCAGCTCCTCTCACAACAGGGACAACTTTAAGGTCATATTTCCAGGCAGAATCTCTGTCCAGCCAGGCACAGAACAATGTAGGACTGTTCACTTATCATACCACAGTCCAGACATTTTCTCCACATACTCCTGAACCTTTTCACCCACTCAGGGCTGAACAGGAAAAGGGAAGAGAGCTGGTCTACAAAAATAATAATGGTCCACCTCTCAAAACCCTAAGTGTAAATCATCTCCCTGATAGTAATGAAACCAGAAGTTTAATAAAACTAGACACATCTAATTCTTTGTACTCCATAGATCAAAGAACAATTAAGAAGCTTGAAACTGAAAAGTGGCTTAGGCTAAAGTTACACAATTGAGTGTACAAAATTCATTTGGCCACAGGTAAGCATTTACTTATTTAACACGGCATATTTTAAATAGGTTTATATTGGCCTAAATATAGCACCTTGAATAGATTATTATTGCAGTAAAACACTCACTTTATACCTGAGTAATGAGATCTTCAAATATAAAAAACCCCACATGCAGAATGTTCAGGCTCTTGACCATTTCTCTCAGCCTCAAACTCCAAGTTGCAGAGCCTTAGACCATCATATTCAATTAAATCAAATTCAGACTATAAATTTCTAATACTTTCTTTAAAGTTAAATACAACACTGGCCAATGCTTACCAGGTTACAATGCTAAGCAATTCAAATGATAATCACAATGACAAATGTGTAACCTAATGCCCATTTGCCTTGATTTATAAGAACCATCACATATGAGCCTCATGCATCCATTTTAAGTCACTGGGAAGGATCATATTTTTCCTGATCTGAATCAGTGCTTGGTCTGAACTTAGGCACTCCATTTTTATTTGTTTGCATTAACTAGAATCAGTCTTCACACATAGTGGAAGATGCCTGGGGCTGCACAGTCCTCTGCAATCTCAGCAACTGGCCCTCTCATTCCCTGTGATAGTTATGCTGAAAAACATAAGATCAACCAAATTTCCAACTGCCCTTCCAACTGTGGGAGAAACAGATCAGCCTGTTCTTTACTTCCGAAGAAAAGGTCCCAAAAAGGTCAGTCTTTCATAGGAAATACAGCTCATTAACACAGGATACACAACTATTTCGATGCTCACTTTTTGTTTGTATAACTGGGATTTGATTGTACCCATTTCAGCATGTTCTATACTTTACATATATATGGTCTTTAAGGTCCCTTCCAAACCACTCTATTATTCTAAAAATGCCCCTTTTCATGCACTGTTCCTTGGCTGGAAATATAGCTCAATAAAGTAGAGAAATTATGATTTTTATTGACAACACAGTAGTTTTGTGTACTAGAGAGGCTGAATGAAACCACACTTGCTTTTGTGTAAACTCTCACATTATGGGAGTTAGATGCAAACACAACACGTTACAGAACAACTGACTGCTCGTTCCTGAATGTGTCCAAATTCCAATCAGAATAAAATCATACAATTCTCAAGTATCTGAAAAGACAACTACATTACATTATGAGAATTCCATGGGTTGAGAAATGCTTTAGCCTGATCCACACTCACCTTTTCCCAGAGACTAACTGCAGAAACAGCACCCAAACAATTATCATTTGTGACCTTGTAACATAAACGATAATTTCTTAGGCTCATTCTGTTATATTCCATCCTACATTCTTCCAAATAAAAGCTGCCCAAAAATACTTTGCATGAAAAACTAAATGTTCCCAGTGACAACTCTGATCAAGTCATTCTCTGCACATGAACACTGAAAGATGCAACAACAGCAAGAACCACTAGTTATTCTTATAACTTCAAGACTAAACCCTAAATATTTTTCAAATTCTCTTTCCTAAAATTCAGTAGTATGTTCATCACTTTAACTGAAAGCCAGCAAAGTACAACTTGTATTGTGCTGCAGGCCACAAAGGAAATGTTCTTTATTTGAGTCATGGTTGGATGAGGATGAAAAGTGGTTTTTGAAAATTTACAACAGTTTTGACACTACTGTGTGTTTATCGTTACAAGTTATCCCTCTCTATTTATCAGGCTGACTCTAGACCTTTCACTACCTTCAGAAAGTGAATTTTTATCAATTCCTCATGTCCTTATAGCTAACCATAGGAAATTGCACAGAATACATGGAAAATCCCAGCTGAGAAAAAACATGGAGATAAGAAGGACCCCGGTGTCTGCTTCACTGAGGCAAGAGAGGCTATGGTTTAAAAGTAACATTTAGCAATTAATTTGCCTTTAGCACAGCACTCAAGTGATATTTTGCTACCATTTACCTATCCTGAGTAACCATTCTGCTACTAAAATGATGTTCCAAAAAAAAAAAGGAAATTACATTGAATTATTGGAAGCCCTTTCTCCTCTTCTCCACCCTGAACACCCTGCTTCCAATACTTCATAGCAGAGAGCTGTATTTTGCTTGTGAATCCCATGGAAATCTGTATTTCTCTACCCCAAGCAAACCTTTCTTCAAAATAAAACTGTTCTCAGACTAATTTCTGAAGAGTATTTGGGAGGCATGGTTTCACATGAAACAGGTTCTGCTTACCTGCCTGTGGCAGAATCTTTTAGTTTTGTGCATTGAGATCCTGGGTTTACAGTTGAAAAAATGAAGCCTGTTATAGAGCAACTTCAATACCTAATCTCATAAATTTGATTTTCTGAAAGATGAATTACCAGCCTTCATGTCAGTCTTCACTGAATGCACCAAGATCAGGTCTACAAAATGAACATTATTTATTGCAGGGTAAACACCAGCCTGCAGCAAACATCCCTGACATCAGCCTCTGCAGGTGCCTCGAGGAGCCACCACCACTACAAGGAATTTTATTTACAGAATCTGAAAGGGCAAGGAGAGCCCACAACTGATTCTGGAGCTTCCCCAACGATCCGAAGATGCTAAAGCAGAGGTAGAAATGTAGACAGCCTGTCGCCACATGCAATAAAGCCTTGCAGCAGCAAACAGAACCCTCACCTTTCTGAAAGGTGCCACAGTTCCAAGTTACAGGCAAGGCAGCAGAGACAAGTGACTGCTGCTGATTTCAAAGACTTGAGACTTAAAGGCTTGGCTAGCAAAAGCTTCTCTCCTTTTTCAACAGGTATAGTTTCCTGTGGGATAACAAAAAGATTCCAACTTAGGTGATTCTTCAAAGGACTTCAGGGAACACCTGGAGATCTTGCAAGATGCTAGACAGCAACACCAGGGCATGAAACACCTACACTGCAATAAGATCACCTCAAACAAGATCTGTATATCCCAGCTTGGATATACAATTGAGGGTCCCATTAATTTTTTTGCATATGTGTACAAAAACTTCATGTGCTTACATGAAAACCTCAACAAATTAAAGCTAAGCTGACACGAGCTACAACACAGCATTTTTCTACCTATGAGGAAGAATCAAACTGATGTTTCTGTAACTTCTTTTCCCATGATTTAAAAGGATTTTTGTACAACTTCTTTATGAAATAAGCTGAGTAATAATTACCTCATCACAACATTTTCTAAACACTTGTCACTATGCACTGCTGACAAAGAAGAACCACTAAAACTTTTCCTGTTAGAGCAACAGAAGCAAAGGCTTAGTCACTTCTTCACATAACAGAAGTTTTCTGAGCAGTTTACCAAGAAATCAAGATATATCATTTCTCAAAGCAAAATAACACATTGCACTTGGAAGATGTGTGCTTCTCCATACTGAACAACACCTGTTACATACCTGAAGGGGTTTCTTGAGCAAGCCAAGTCTCCCCAGGTGGTAATTACACTGATCAAATCATCCACACACATGTTGAAAAAAATGGAAAGCAAGAAATAAAGGTAGTCTTAATGGATCAACAGCTTCTTCTGATTTCACGCAGCACATGAAAAGAATAAACATGGAAAGTTCTGGCAATACATTAAGGCAATTCTTACACCCAAACAATTTGATAATATAACATTGTGTACCAAGCCAGTTTTTTTCATAAATAATGATCTAAACAGAATACTAGTCAATTCACCAAAAGATATCAAAGATATCCCTTTATTCCAAATGATCCAAGTATCCCCCTTGAGGCTATGGCTATCAGAAAGCATTTAGTTGGCTCTCCAGCCAATAATTTTCAGATCTGTTTTATTATGAAACCGTAACACATTTTCAATAACTTTTAGCTTTGCTATACAGAGCCACAAATAATTTCCCAGAACCCTTTGGAAAACCTGACACACGAAATGATTCTCCAGTCAACTTGTGTATTATTAAGCTGAAAAAAACCCCCATATATCGGATCATTTGATCACTGGAGAGAATGGCAAAGTATTGGGAGCTTCAGGACAGATGGACGAACTTCAGGTCATATAAAACACTACCAAGGCTGTACTAGAAGAAAAATGTGAAAGTTTGTGAAAGCGCCCCGGGTGAAAATACTTTGTGTTGCTAAGAAACATCATCCCTGATGATGGATGAATTAAATTGTCTCAGTTAGCAGAGCCAACTCCAGGCATCCCTCGTTTATTAGGAGAATGTTTTCTTGTACTGGTAATTTATTTCAACAGCTATGTACAAATAAGAAGCCCTACCTTGAAATGAAACTGAATTTCCAACTTGCATAATTAATGCTACAAAACTGAGTTTACATCTTGAACAGAATTTAATAACTAACATTTAACAATGTAAACTCCAAAAATTAATATTAATACATGCAGACTATTAAGAACTTATTTTAGGATTGTCAGCAGTGAAATATACTGGTCAACTCCCAAAATTACTTTATGTACAATCCAGTGAAGTACAAAACTCTTCAAATATTTCTAAGCACCAAGCACTATCAATATTCAGGTAATGAAATTTTAAACATCAGAGAAAAGCATATTCATTTGTCATGTATTTTTATGATGACAACAACATTAAAAACTATGCATGAAAGAAATTATGCAAACCATATGCTTTGGTCATGTGGACATTGTCTTAATGTTTGATCTAGTTATTTCTTTAATGTCTTACTTACTGTTTCTCCTGCAGGACAGATTTGTGAACTTAGGGCAGTGAATCTTTGCTTTTCTGAAGTGTTTGCTATTCAACTCCCACAGATCATACCTGCTTTGCCTGCCATGCACTGCCTTCAGTGAAGTCCTTTCAAAGGTACAAGATGGAACAGAGGAAGGCCACCAGCTTCTCTTCCCTCCAGCTGCACATCAGGCCTGAAAGGAGAAAGAACAGCAAGCACATCCCACCTGGCACAGCCTTCAGAGCAGGACAATAGCAGAGCAGAGAAGCACAGTGAGCGGGGAACCCCAATACAAGAACAATCCCAAGGTCAGAAAGCAGCCCCATGACTGCTATTTAGAGCTGAAGGAAAGGGCAGGGCTTCCTTCATAACCCAGAGAGGAATAAGCACAATTTTATGCCACCCAGGAACAGTACAGTTGTTGCACTGAAAACAAACCAAGTGCAAAGACCCATTTTCCAAGAACACACTTGGCAAAGGGGAGAGTCATTAAAGAAAATGAATTTTCATTAGCCTGATGCCAAGGCTTTGGGGTTTTTCTTCCTTGTTACTAGATTGTGTTCTAATGGAGATTTCAAGTTAGAAGTCCCAAATTTTAAGCCTACAGAGCCCAATTTAAGGAAGAAGTTAGAAAACCCTCTACAAAATGTCTCTGGATTGCATCACAGCTTCCAAGTCAGAAATTACCACACACAGTTACATGCCAGTAATATACTCAGCTAGTCAATACAGAGGCAGCCACAGAGGCTCTTCATCCCAAATAACCCCACCACGGAGCAGAGCTACCACTGGAGAGCCAAAGGAGAAGTATTTAACAATGATACCAATTTGGCTGCACTAGAGGAGATGTGTTTCCTGTGGGCCTAATAAGGAAGAGCTTTACAATCTGAGCAGAAGCCTTTCAAAACCTCAGAGGACATGTCTTATCTGCACCACTTCTGCCTCTGGAATCCCAGAAATCCTGAAGACAGAAGGCAGATCAGACTGCAGCTTTCCTAGGCACAGATGTTGCAATCACATCTGCCTTAACAGTAAGCCACAGTCCCTGTGTCTTCCCAACTCTGTCAGCATCTCTTAGTTGCTTTGGTTTTGGAAATGCCAGGGCAGAGGATAAAAAAGTGTTTCCGATCACATCAGGTATAGTAAAACACCAACATAAAAGAAAAACTTCTGCAGATTATATTCCAAGCAAGCAGCAAGAAAGAAAAGGTTTTGAAGCAGAGAGTGTTTCTTCCCCTTCTCCATTGTCTACATGTTTCACAAAATAACATTTCACATTTTGAGATCTGACTGATCAAAGTTGCTGGTTTTGGGGTTTTTTAAGTGTTGATCTAGCAGCCATGAAGAACGACCATTTGTGGGTCAGACACAGAAGTATAATTAAAGATTATTTTACACACCACTCAGAGAAGCTGAGTCACCCATGAGTGCAGAGCCATGGAAACATTCTCCAAGCTTTTCTCAACTCTAAAAATCCCCTCTCTAACCACCTATAGCTATAAGATGCCAGGTTTGATTTGTCCCATTTCTGGCTTCTCAATGCAAGACACAGACAGGAGGAACCAAGAGCAGCAACGGCTCCAAAGACAACAAGGGAATCAAAGCACATCCCCAACTATTCCATGGCTCCAGCTCAAAAGACTGGGTCTGCAACAAGGTACAGCCTGCAGATGTCTCAAAATAAACTTCCTTTTGGCATTTTCAGTGCAGGATTATTTAATGTTTTCATTTATTACTCGGATGACGAACAATATAGTTGCAAAATTGGGTAGCGACCTGGGAAATGCTGCAAGCATTCTGGGAAACAGATTTGAGAAAAGTGGGACTAAGGGATTAACAGCAAAACTGAAACTGAGTTTTAATACTGAACTGAATGCCAAAATTGAAAAATAATTCCAATTTATAATAATAATGATAGGAGCACTAAGTGGAAAAGGTGGTAATATTTATTCTGTTCATCACTAATCCTAAGGTTGTACATTACACTCAGGTTTCAATATAGATGTAGGAAATGAGCTCAAAAGAAAACCTAAGAAATCTGGGAGAGTTAAACAGTGAGTACAAAAAAAAGTAAAGAAAGATGAGACAAGCTTCAAAATAGGTTAACAGCAGTTACAAGAATCATGCCCAACTACTGCAATATCTACTGCTGGGGAGAAAAAAAAACCACAACAAAACCAACTAAACAAAAACGAAGAAGCTTAACAGGTTAGGAAAAAACTTAGACTACTATTAGAGGAAATATGTGAACTCTAGGGATAGTTAAACAAGGGATTAGGTTATGGAGGGGTTACACAAATCTCCACTGATTGCTTTTAAGACCTGGTAAGAAGAACATGGCAGGAAAGGCCTCTTCATCTGTCTCTGGCTTGACACTGAACTAGACACTCACACATCCAGCACAGAGCCCTGACCTCCCGAGATCCTAATTTTCTTTCCTAAACTTAAAGGCTGCACGACTTCAAGCTCCTGCCGGGCAACTCAGCAGGTGACCTGACTGCTCCTTAGAGCTCCAAGCAGGCTTTTGATATCTCTTTTTTCTAAATAGCCCAGGCAGGCTGTGATTGACAATCTCTCACATGAAGCATGCTACCTTAAATGTGGAGTACTCGGAATGATCCGCCAGGGAAATAAAGTCAAAGTACAGAGATGGGAACAGCAACTGATCCCAGGAATCCAGTCCTGGGAGGGAAATGACAACTGCCAAACTGGACAAGGATGCACATCCCACTGGTACCTAGAAGTACAGATGGTCATATTTTCCTTTCCAGCACCTCCAATAAATAAGCCTGAATAAAAAGAAGTATTTAACAAAGTACTTAGAGAAATAAGGAGGGAAGGTTTGACGTTCCTAAGCTTATTTTCACAGCAGTATGAAAGGAAATGAGGTAGAGTCAGAGCTAATTCTCCTTATATAATTTCACATGGAATGATTAGTTCTGCCCCAACAGTAACAGCTTTCCAGAGGGTCCTACTTGTCGCCAAGATTGCATACAGATGCTCTAAGTGCAGCTTCCCTATTCTCCACTGACAACCAACTTAAAAGGCCAATATAATATTCATTTTACTATAGAATGGAATTCACAGCGTGAACAGTACAGTAATGTCAGAGCTACCATGAAACTGCAGTTGCGTGTTGGGGGCTGTGACTTTTAAAAGTTTAATCATGAAATGGATTTGTGGAGAGGAGCGTGCAGAGCAGTTTGTGCTTCAGCAGATCCCGTGGCCACGAAGGATGTCCAAGAGCTGTGGCTGGATAGGAGAAAGCAAAGGCACACAGGAGCATTTGTGTCACATGCCCTGCTGAATATTTCCTTTAGAAGGCAGGTTTCAATCATTACTGGGTTAATGCCCCCCTCTCTTAAGCCTGATTAGGGCAGACATTCCACATGCTGAAGGTGCTGGAATTCCTAAGTCACCTGGGTCGCTTCTGGGTGAAATACCAATTACTGGGAATTCATCTCAACAAGGCCCACAAAAGGAAAGCCCTGAGAGACACCCCTCAGCCCAGTGGTGAACATATCACATGGATAATCCTAGAACTCTTCACATAAAAAACTTGTAATAGGTATTAGTACCCTTAGAAAGCACTGCAGTGCTTTGTGTTTAATCCTTGAATAGACATTGGTAGAAAAGCCATACTCAATTCCAAAATTTCTACTGCAAATTCCAGCTCAGCTACTATTAATCCTGGTTTTTAAGGGATATATACATTTCAGACATACATAATAATAAATTTAACTATCAATGAAAAATTTAAATCACATTCCAAAACAGCATGCAAAATAATAGCACACAAACTTTAAATGTGTGTATTTTGCAGTTTTTAGCACAACCATTTGTTTTACAAAAGACCTACAGATTAAATACAAAATACACTATTAGTTTTAGGCACAAGAACAACCAATTTTTTATGTCTTGCCAGAAATAATGACTAATTAGGCCAGCACCACCCTGCAGTCATTTCCATAAATCTTGCCTTTACATTTAAATCACAACAAGAAGAAAACTGACTTAACAACAACAAGAGCATATTTCTCATTAAAGTTTTCTTAAAGCAAGATCAGGACAAGAAATTATTCTGTAAACTCTGATGTTATTGTTTATTTGGAGAACTTTAACTCAGACCCAACAAAGTTGTACTTTGAAATCTGCTGTATTAAACTGCTATCAGCCTGGAAAAACTTGCACAAAATGGAAAATCATAAAACACAGAATTTTACAGGATCTTTATGGATTTTTTCTTTAGCAAAGAAAATTCACAGCATATTCCTTGTGTAAACCTTGAGAAGCATCAGAATATAAAAGACGCGTTACGTTCAACTAGTTGTTGAATTTTGGTTTTGGGTATATTTGTATGTAAAGTAAATATTAAAGCTGAAAGATGCATAGGAAATACAACTCAGATGCAAGCATCTGCTGTACTTCAATTAAGATTTTTGGTTTAAAATAATGAGAATTATGGTGCTTCTGAGAAATCACTTGTTCAATTATATATACTAGGCAAGATACTTATAAAAACACTTCATTTTCATAATGCAACATGGACTTGATTCCTATTTTATTTACTAAGGTGTCACCTGGTAAATAAACACCAATAAAACAGAGTCAAGACTTACATAGTCAAATAATGTAAAATAAGGTTATTAACACACAACTCTGAGGTTAGCTTTTTTCCCCTCCACCAAAACTGATTGGAAAGAACAGGAAAAAGTGGGATATTCTTCCTAGATGTGGTCTAGAAATGGAACTAAGCTACGCTACCACTGCTCTGGCTAATCATCCATTCTATCCTGAGTTTTTAGCATTCCCAACCATTTCCTTTTGCATGTACACACAGAGGTTTGTGATATTCTGGAAGTTCTTCCACACAACAGCCTTACAACAGGTCTGTTTCCAATATGGATATTTTATTAAGTTTTATGAGAATTAACCAAGATTCTCAGCTGTTGAGGAAAATAAGACAGGGCACCAGTGAGGCCTTCAGCCTTCTTTCCAACACTCCTGACTGCTGAATCCTGCCAGGGTGAGCCATGCTCAACATGGAAACATGGATTCCACCCCAAGAAGGAATAAAAAAACTCTGCATCATGTTAAATCTGCACTCAATTACCTAGGTGTGAACTCAAAGGATGTGTTTTTATCTCAATGACAGCGTCTAAAAATGACTGTGAAAAATTTTGCACTCTGGATGGTGTTATATCCATCAAGACCATGACCAACACACATTTTCTGTTGCCAGAGGCATGGCCAAAGTGACCACTGTTGCACCTCCAAGAAGAAAACATTCCCATGGTATTCCATAGGAAATATGAACTATTTCCGTAGGGATTTCGTATTTCCCAGGGCAATTTCATACTTGTACCACTGAGCATCAGGAACACAGATAACCTGCTGCACAAACAGGCTCTGACTACCCAAAAATAAACTTGGAACAAAACTGGAAAACAGCATGTGAAGCCACACTGGTCACACTCTCATAGAGCCACAATACATACAGATGTTTTCAGATGCAAAACTAATTAAATTCCCCTTTTCTGGGCCACCCTAACATTTTTTTTCACAACAGTGCAGCGAAACTACAATTCAGCAAACTACACATGTAATTCATTTTGCACGTTTGATTATATGCAAACCTATACATACACAAATATTTAAATCAAAGTGGCTTATCCAAGATCTACTTACTTCAGGATTTATGTATCACAACTGTTTGTGTTCTTTGTTTTGACCTTAAAAAAATTATTCAGGGGAAAAAATGCAAAGCACCCTTAGTGCCTGCTTTTGCTTGTTTTCCTCCAACTTCTGCATTTCATCATTACTGTTACATACTTCACTGTTAATTTCAGACATTCGTCCAGTTCTCATTTGGACATCAAAGAGCTATTCATACCCAAAATACCAGCAATTTGAAATACTGGCTTCCCTACTTATTGTCATTTATAACTTGAAAATATCTTTGATTTCTTGCCTGCAGGAAATACTGCCGATCAAAAATAAAATATCTATATGCTCCCATGAATTCCTATAGATGGGGTCCAGGATTTAGGATAACAGACTGGAGACATGGTTTTCAGATTTACATTTCCTACTCTGCCTGGTGCTTCACACATTTATTTTTACTTTCACATCTGACATGCAGCAATATGGCCAGCTAAGGTGTACGTTTAAGACATCCTTTGATACAAATCCATGGAGAAGTGAAATTCACACCGGGCTCTGTGTCCTTGCAGCGCTCCGGCCCCGCATCCCCACCGATAACTGCTCCTCTTACACGTGGCTGGGGGCAGCCCAAGGCTGGCTCTCCCCTCGTTAACAATTCTGCCACCAAAGATTACAGTGATTTTCCTGCTTTACAAACTTGGTAGAGAACATTTCTCACATACAAACGGCAGAAAAAAACCCCACATGGTAGTCAGCTTTTTTCTTCTCCAAAATGACTGCTGCATGAGTTCCTAACAGCCTTGAGTTTATATTTAGAGTTTGCTCTTCACTTTTGCAAATTTTTAAAATTAAAAATAATAGTACATTACACAACTAATTCCAAACAATGAGAGACTCGCTCTGTTCAAGTCAGCAAACCATTTGCTTTGGTTTTGTTACTACTCCCACTACACAACAGCTCACGTCTCAAGTAGAGGAGCAACCAACGCTAAGATGCTGTTCTTTATACCAGCATCATGAAACAATCATTCAACAGCTCAGGTTAGAAGGAAACTAAAATATCATTTTATTCCAACTCCCTGCCATGGGCAGGGACATCTGCTAGACCAGGTTGCTCCAAGCCCTATCCAGCCAAGCCTAAAACACCACTACTGTAACCAAGAAGAGCTCTCATACCACTAAAAAATGTCAGTGTATTTCCCTACAACAGAACACAATTCTGTTCACACTAGATTGTATTTTTACATTTGTCAACCCAGTTTTTATATAAACAGCAGTTACCACTTTTATTTAACCGGGTAACATCTTAAGTCTATGGACAAGACTTGCTCATTGCAATCGGAACAGCTATTCCAAGACAGTATTCCACATTAATATTTGCTCAACAGCTGCAGGAAAAATGCCTTATCCCCACAGCTCTCCCAAGCTGGACTACATGGGATTGTTTAGGACAAAAATATTTTGACATTGTGAAGCCAAACAACAAGATGTACAGGTATTTCATTTCTTCTCTCTAAGTTATATTCCATCTTACAGACAGCAAGGACTTTAAATATAGCAAATGGTGCCAGAACTACCGGCCTTCTCTATGTCAGGAAGTGCTTGGTGTTATCACAGCTTGCAACAGTCATTCAGGTTTTGCACAAGGAGCTGATTCCAGGAGCCCTGAGTGAAGGAAAGTACACTACAAATGTGCTGCTTTGATGATAAAATCATCTATTTAGACACTTTCACCAGTGCAGGACATTGGTCAGAGTCCACAAAATTTGCTGCTCTGATCAAAACAGAAAGTAACAAACTCAGTGCTGTAAATTGGGACAGAGGCCTAAAATGCTCAAGGCATGTGGCTCTGAGCTAAGAGCTCAAAGCACTCTGCCGTCAGAGGGTGTAGAAAACATTTGTAAAAAGCTAAACCAGGAACTTTTTGTTTTCATATTCTCAAATTTTATTGAGCAGAAATGTTTGAGGATAGTTTATTGCTTTTACCGGCCACTCCAAAATGGGCCTCCAGCCAGCTAGGTCTTTAAAATATGTCTATATCTCTGGTTTTAAAACAACATTAAGGAAGTTGTATAATTTTTACATAAGTCTGAGTGACTTAGCAGCAAAAGCGACAGGTTTCAGCTGTAACACAGGCACTTTGCAAGCTACAGGAACCACTGTTGCAACAGCACCTGTTGCACTTGGTAATGATCTTAATGCAGGCAAGGGATCCACAAAGGTTAATTAACAGGTGTTTAACTCGTGGCACATCCCAGGAGACTCAAAATCAGGTGTACCAGAAATCAAACGGTGCATTTCATCAGCTGAGGGATGAATTTCGTGCTCTGTTTGTAAAGCACCAACACCCTGAGCTGAGCAGAGTTTTCTTGCTATGTTCCACCCTTACTATCATTCATTAAAGGGGGAAATTGACCAGAAAGTTCGTAAACAAGTCAGTTACAAAACATACTTGTATATTGCTACAGTTGCAAACACCAGGGTGTTTACACTACATTGAAAACAACATTTTTTTTATATATACACAAATAAAAAAAACAGGACTGATTTAAAATCATACCACCCCTTAACTGATTTGTGTAACCTGGACTCACAGTATTCAAACTGACTTTAGTACACCTGGAGTTTCAAGAAAGGGGGAAAAAAGATTAGGCAAGAATATACTCTACGTGAAGCCTTGAAAGCCTCAATTAAAATTCAATATTGTACTTCATAGAGAGGCTCTTTACATAAAAACTATGTCATGGTTAAGATTTAAGGTTAACCAGGTTAATAGAGTCCAATAAAATATTGAATTATGCCAAGCCATTGTCATAGCCCACACTAAAATCAGCTATTTCATTTTACCTGGCTACTGGGCTAAACTCTGAACTACAAATTAAGCTTCAGACTCTTTCCTACGCTTCTTAAAAAATCCAAGTGCATGCTCTTGCACCTTAAAAAGCTTCTCTCCTCTAGTCTGCTACTGCAGTCATGTGTTAAAAGATTTGTGCAGACCTGCCAAGTCCCATTCATCCCAGACACACTTCCCTGAAAGTTGGGATGTGTTTACAAAGTATATTTAAGCAGCTCCTCTGCTGCAAAGTGTTCTGTTCCAGGGCATACTTAGCTCATAATAATAAAACCGGTTTTCTAAAATCCACACATTTTGTACAACCAGTGTTTTTAATTTTTTTTTCTTTCCTTCTTCTATAAAGCTTCTATAACGGAATGCCAAAGCTCAAGGTGCAATTTTCCCAGATAGCTTCACCAGCTGAACAGTTCACACGCATAAACATTTTAATTCCGACACTGGGAATCAAACTGGGCTCAGATTTTGCCGCGCCCTTTAACTGCTCACGAAAAGCAGCCCCTGCCCTGCACACCTCGTCCGTCAAAACAAAAGGTCAAAAGAAGCGTGTGTGTAAGAAACAGCCTCCCC
>VXBU01005406.1:715442-745442 GCA_013400315.1 Bombycilla garrulus
GCTGGCGCGGGCGGCCCCGCTCTCACCCCACCCCGAGGGCGCTCACCTCCTCCTCCTCTTCCTCCTCCTCCTCACTCCCTCCTGGAGACCGTCGGCACCGACGCGCCGGCGTCCCGGCCCCTCCCTCAGCTCAGCGCCGGCCCCCCCTTCCGCCCCGCCGCCCGGGGACCCTCCCTGCCCGCGGGGACCGCGGGACGGGGCCCGGGGCTCGGCCGGGGACAGCGCGGCTGCCGCAGCGGCGGTCGGGGGGGAGGAGCCCGGAGCGAAGGGATAGGACGGGAAACAAACCGTACGAGGATAACGACGAGCCCTTTTGCTAGAGTTTTGGGAGTGGGGAGGGGTGGGAGGAATAAATAAGGAGTTATGCACCAGGTGGGCTAAATAAAAACAATTAGAAAGAAGATGGTTTTCTGGAAGAAGCAGCTGAAAAAGAGTGACAATCAGGGCTGTTGCCAGTTAGATATGAGTAGGAGGTGTGTGTTCTTTCCGTAACTCAAGCTTTTTCAGGTGGTGTAGCTCCTGGGAGAGGCTGAGCAGGTGTTATCTTAGAATCATCATAGATTAGTAAAATAGTTTGTGTTGGAAGGGACCTTAAAGACTTCCTTGTTCCAACTTCCTGCCATGGCCAGGAACCACCTTCTACTTGACCAGGTTGCTCCAGGCCCTATCGAGCCTGGCCTTGGACACTTTTAGGGATGGGGCAGACACAACTTCCCTGGGAACTTGTTCCAGTGCCTCACCACTTTCTCAGTAAAGAATTTTTTCCTAATATCTAACCTGCTTTCTTTGAGTTTGAACCTGTTCCCCCTTATCCTGTCACAACATGATGTTTTAAGTTGTCTTGTCACATTTTTTCCTGTGAGTTCTCCTCAGACACTGGAAGGTCACAATGAAACCATGCCAAAACCTTCTCTTTTCCAGGCTGAACAATCCCAGTTCCCTCAGCTGTATCTCACTGGAGATGTGCTCCATCTCTCTGAGCAACCTGGCAACCAGTCCTTTGGAGGTGTAATTCTTACAGGCGGCTGTATCAACCCTCTTTTTGCCCACATCAAATCAACAAACCTTCCCAGCAAAACTATTGTTGAGGAGAAATGTTTTGTCACACTGACTCAGTTTAGCATGGTATTATCTCTGGTATGTAGACAGAAGCTTTTTTTTTTTTTTAATTTTTTTAATAGGAAGTCAAAATGAGTAACACCTGATGAAGTGACAAAGCAGAATTTCCAAAGAGTACAGCTGTGAGAAGCATCAATACCAGTAACTTAAGGAATTGTGTATTTTTTTCCCTACTCTGGCTAGTTGGTGATTATGAAAGAGTGACGAGAAGGCTGATTTGCATGAGAAATACCCTTAGGATAATGCAGCATTTTGTTTCACAAGTTTTTAGGTTCAAGAATCCTGGTAAAGTTGTTTTCCAATAGCTTTCCACTGTCCTGCATCTCTGAATTCCTGACACTGTAAAGCTGTGGAAATGTGAAAACATCACGAAAGACAGTTCTTCATGGGTTTTACCTAGGCAGAAGTGGTAAATCTGAAACCTGAAAATCTTTTAATATTTATCATGCACATTATAAATAATTTTATAAGGTTGTGTCTTTCAGACAGGGTGACAGATGAGGAAACCTCCAGTCCAGCTGAATAATTTGCCCCTGGCATGTGCTGGAACGCAGACAAACAGGATGTTTTATCCCCAATTTATGGATAGAAAAATTGAGGCAAGGAAGTGAAGGCATTTATTTTCCAAGTGTAGAAGTGCTCATTTGTAAGCAGGCAATTTAGGCTTGAACTTTTTTTTTTCCCCTTTTTTTTGAGGAAAAGGACCATGTATATACAGTTCCCATTGAAACTACACTTGAGGCACCCAAGCAGAAATACTTTGGCCATACTCTTTTGGGGTCCTGCAGCCCTAATCCCATGTTCTAATTGGCCAGTAATCTGTGGACAGATATTGTAACAGTTCCTTTAGAATATTTTTCTACTTCTCACTCATTTGCATACTAATGGCATAAAAATAGGCACTTCCTGCCAGTAATTAGTTGGAGCCCAGAATTTAAAGAAAGAAAAACACCACAGCATTATGGTAGATGGATGGTACTGAGGAAGCTGCAAAAAAGAGTCACTTCTCTGGTGCTCAGAAAGTGCCTTTAATTTAGAGTTCAAGGCTGGCAACTCTGTTACCTCTGTGTGACAGGGATTAACTGTTTGCTTGGCCTAATAACTTTGCCTCTAATGAGTCCGTCTAACCTTTTTCATGGCAAATCACTCGATCTGTCCTGCACCCAGGCTTGCTGCTGTAAAATGTTTTTTCTTTTTTTTGCCTTTTTCCCAGAAGGAATAGTGCTGGCAGTGAAGTCTGTGAGTGGAGTTCCTTGTGGATCACGGTGACTCAGACCAGCACAGAGGCTACTCAAGGGTTCCTCACCTAATGAGGCATTGTGAAACCCAAACCACACCAAGTCATGTGAAGTCCTGGGTTAAAAGAGCCCTTTAGGAGCTGCCTGTAAATATGGGGTTGTTTGACATCTCACATGTACGCCACAGACTTGACTGCAAACCTGGTGATAGCTGGAAATTTTCCTCTTCTGATATAGCAACAGAGATTTGTAAACTTTGGGTTTACATATCACAGAGTCATGGAACCGTTTGGATCAGAAAGGACCTTAAAGATCATCCAGTTTCAGGTAACTTCAGTGAGATGGTGAAAGTTTATTTTGCTGCTTTCATTCCCCTAAATTCTGGAGATCCTCAGTACATGGAGCTGCTGGAGTGAGTCCAGCAGAGGATACGAACATGACTGAGGAGCTGGAGCATCTCTGTTCTCAAAGAACCAGGGGATGGATCCAATAAAGGGTGTTTATGCTGCTTAAGACTGGAACCTGCAATGCAGAGTAAATCTTTGGTTCCATTAGCAAGATCCAGAATCACAGAATGGCTTGGGTTGGAAGGAACCTTCAAGACCATCCAGTTCCAACCCTTCCTGTGATGGCCAGGAACACCTTCCACTATCCCAGGGTGCTCCAAGCCCCATCCAGGCCTGGTCTTAAACACCTCTAGGGATGGGGCAGCCACAGCTTCTCTGAGCACCCTGTGCCAGGGCCTCCCCACCCTCACAGGCAATAATTTCTTCCTAATATCCAATCTGAACATACCGTGTTTCAGTTTAGAACTCTTCCCCCTTGTTTAGTCATTCCAGGCCCTTGTCTGAAGTTTCTCTCCAGCTCTTCTGGAGCCTCTTTAGGCACTGGAAGGAGCTGTAAGGTCTCCTTGGAGCCTTCTCTTCTCCAGGCTGAATAACACAGCTCTCTCCATTTCTGGAGATGCTCCACCTTTCTTACACCTTTCTATTTTCCTTTTCCTCCATCCATCCCACTTTGTTGCTAATCTTAATGTCAAGCGTGTGCCAAACTCTCTATTACATTGTGCTGAACTTAGAAGTGAAATTGTGTCGCTTTTTTTTTTCTTTTTGGATCTTGAAAAGCAAACCTTGTGAAGCCTGTATCCAGCAGAACTATAGTGCCAGAAAGTATTTTCCTGAAAACTTTGAGACTGTAGCTTATTAAAGCACATATCCTTAAGATGATTGGGTCTATTCCATTAGTAGATTTATAAAGTGTGCAGACTGAATAAACAACAGTGACAGCTTGGGGAAGTG
This sequence comes from Bombycilla garrulus, assembly GCA_013400315.1. Taxonomy (NCBI): domain Eukaryota; kingdom Metazoa; phylum Chordata; class Aves; order Passeriformes; family Bombycillidae; genus Bombycilla; species Bombycilla garrulus. The sequence goes on from VXBU01005406.1 coordinate 719,098, forward strand.
TATGCACCTGTTTATTAAAAAGACGTTAACAAGGGCAAATCTAAAATAAGAACATGTACCACAACCCAATTTTCAGCAAATTTTTATGCATGCCTACACTTAAGGTTACCAATGTTATTGGCAATTTCTCTCTCTCTTTTCTCTCTCAGAAGTACACGGCAACTGATGAGCACGGAGCATCTGTGGCAAAGGAAAAAAACACCGTCTTCAAATTTTGAGGAGCAAACATGACCCTTTCTTTTTCTACTGTTTTCCACCCACATCCAGTTACTGTGAGAGAAGAAAGAAAATTTAAAAAAAATAAAAAAGCAGAAATATTTTCTTTGCAGGGAAGGACTGAAGAATGTATTGTTCTCTCATTCACAAGCAAGCGCTTTCATCACCTCTACTTTCAATTTGCTCTACATCATAAGTGACAGCAAGTTTTCTGTACTTTGTTGGTGTAACTTTGAAGGGGTCACGATTCTAAAAGTTCTCCTGCAGAACCAAGTCTTCTGTTTGGATGTATGCAAATTCTACAGCGCTTATGCCACTTGTACTTTGCAGATAGGTATAAGCATATGCAAAAATGGAGATTATATGTGTACATGCAAGTTTTCAGAATTAATCAGCCAAGAATGTACAAAAACTACAAATGCTTTGCTGAAATTTGGCTCAAAATAGATTTATGAATTAGCCTGCTCTAGCAGCTTTCACTCAAGGTTGCTAAATACACTCCATTTTTATAAATAATTGATAACTTATACGATTTGCATGATGATGGGGCTTGGAGCAACCTGGTCTAGTGGAAGGTGTCCTTGCCCATGGCAGGGGCATTGGAAGGATGTGGTCTTTAAGGTCCCTTTAAGCTGAAACCATTCTATGATTCTATGATGATACTTTTGCCCCAGAAAAGCATTTTAACAATATATCTGAATCTTGGGAGGATCTGATGGTACTTTTGTCTATTCAAAACTGCTGTTGTGATGTTTTTATGAGTATAAATTGCTGTCAGCCTGGAGCCCCTCCAGGATTAGATCTTAATCCCCAAAGATATGTAAGTGCTACCACCTCCATTTCAGAGATTGAAGACAGGAAACTGCCTGAGTTAATAACCAAGTAAATAATTAAAATTTAGGCCCCAAACTTGTCAAGTGTATTGAAAGCACAGTCACAAACCTTTTTGGGGTCACCTTCATGTCAGTAGTTGATGTGAGTATTTTTGAAGACCAATCAAAGCCCTGGACCTGCCTGAGTCCTGTGTTTCAGCGTATGGCCAGGGTACAGAATACATCCCTCAAACATCCCTGATTATTTCTGTTATCATGAACTGAAGCAAAGGGTCCTTGAACATTTCTCACAGTTCAACAGACAAAAAAAAAAAAAACAAAAGGAATGTTTTACTTCAGTCTACCTTTTACTAGAGCTGGGTACAATAGGATGTGATTATTTTAGGAACATTAAAAATATCTACTATCTTCCTCCCATGCTAGGTAGAATAGTAGTCTGAAGTAGTTTTGCTTTGTAATTTTCTGAAACGAAGAATTCTGACTTAACCAAACCTCTTCAGAAGGAAGCTGGCTGATATTATCTTACTTCCCTCTTTTCTTATTGTGAAATAGTTGAGAGAATGCCAGTTGTTGCTACTTGTCATCACAACTTTCTAGTCCATATTATTGCTCATTAGAGGCAATAAATGTTAACCAGCACACTACTTAAAAGTGACCAGTGTGCAGAATTTGAGCGCACAGGTAATAAAATGAAGACATTGTAAATCTGGGTTTACGTTCATTAATTGCACACACACATAATACCTACCTTCTGAAAAACAACTCTCCTTTATTTGTCTTCATGATATTTGTTCAGCAAATTTTTCTAAGATTTTTATTTCTTGGATCTTATACTATCCAAGGGAATGAATGTCTCTGCTTTTCTTTGAGGGGATTGCAGCAAGACTCGTGGACATGGGGTATTGTGAACTGGAAATGGCAGGATAAAACACCAAGGATGATGATCACTAAGATACTTTTGGCTCCAAACAGGCCTGTTTTGTGCCACATGTACAGTAATCAGAGTGTATAAGGTACGAACTTTGCTGAACTGGGTGGATGGGTCCTGGGATTGGTCCTGCACACAGTGGATGTGCTGAGGGATGTGCACAGGTTTCAGAGCTGCTCTGGGCTCACTTGCTCTGCTAGGAATCAGCTAATGTGCAGCTGATTCCTCTCTGGAGGAAACTTTGATTCTGGGTTTCAAAGGGGACCCTTTCAGTATTAGTAATGATTTTTTTGGCTACAAAGCCTGGCAGTCTTACGGAGTTGCTGGGGACTCTGACACCAAAGAAGTGTGGCCTACAGAGCTGGAGCAAAAGACTTCACACCACTGCTGCCCACTACTCAGAAAGGCAATGGTATAAGTACCACCCCCGAAAAAAAACCAAAACAACAAAAGTCAAGCTCTGTGAGAAGATTAACAAAGCTGTTTGCTATTATGGACAAAAGCAGCAGGGAAAAAAAAAAAGGAGAGGAAATGGGCTGTATTACTGTGAGTTGGCACAGAAATGAAATACCAGGCTGCAATTTATGTATAGTAATTGTTCACGAAGCATTCTTTGGGTTTTGATAGTGACTCATTGTGTTCTTTCTGACCTTTGATGTACAGGATGGGCTGCTAGAAGACAGAGGAAGCCACAGTAAGAATATAAAACTTTATTAACTTAAGATTTTGTTGGTTTGTTTGCTTTTTTTTTATTATTGCTCATTGGTAGGTAGTATCTCTGGAAAAGACAAACAAAGGCATTTACCTTGAGTCCTCATGGGCTTTGCCATCTCTCCCAGGCTTTTGTAGTTGAACAAACAGTTGAAAAATAGCTTTGGTTTTAAAAAGGAAATTTGCTAAACAATTGGTTGCTGACGTTGATTGCTGAGTTCTGAAAAATAAGATAACTGATTGCAATACTATTGTGTTGGTAGCCCAGGTAATAAGCAGTATAAGCCCTGCTCTATACAAGACACACAGAAATGTTATCAAGAAGATATTCTTCTGAGTGAATGTTTTATGTTTTAAAGAAAATTATAGAAAAAAGCTTCCACAGAATCATCAGAGTAGACACAACAGACTCTTCAGCACCGTTAAGTTCCATTATGTAAATCCACAGTGATGTAAGCCAGACACTGTCAAGTTTGATACGCCCCAAATTTGACCTAATTAGCCATTTGGTTGTTACTTTTTTCAAAGCTTGTGCAACTCGGCTCAGTTCAGGATATAGATGCTAATTGAACACGTAACCTACAGGTGCTAAAGGATCCTTACAAAGGAAGGCCTATCCTATTAGGAATGCAAGTCAAGGCCCAGGGTCATTGGCTCGGATGGTGGGGATGGGAAAAGAAATCCCATCTACAGCTCTCTTCACATGGCCATGTTATCTACAGGAGTGAAATTCAAATTCAGGGTAAACCAATGCAATCTAATAGAGATTTGCTGACTGAAGGTGCTGGGGCTTCAGGGGAGGAACATTGTTTCAAGCTTTTAGAAAGCTGAGAGTCAATGAGGCGAAGCCTGAAGTGGTTTACTCTACCCCCAGTAACAAACACACTCCTGTGCAAGTCACAGGTGAAATTTTCTCTAGTTCCTACACCCACCGTGTGAGCTGTAGGTGCCTGCACGCTGCCGCATGACTTGTTCCAGCTTTGCCTCTCACCTTTCCCATCTCTGTCCATGTGCCCCCAGCCTGGGATCATCACCTTTGCGCTCAAGTCCTCATCCCACCCATTTGCCCAGCAGGAGTGCAGTGACCTTTTGTCATGACCACCCTTTGGCCCAGATGCTGCAACCTAAACACTCTCTCTCCTCTGCTGTTTCCCCACAATCCCCAAACCAAAATGAAAAGAGATAAAAAGAGCTGCACAGCCTCTGAGTTTCCTGGCTTTTATCTTTTTATACCAAAGCCTTTGTGTTAATTTTGCATAGCTATTTTTACATGAGGAATAATATCCTGAATTACTGCTATCACGTGCACTTCAGAATCCCACCTCACCATCCTCAAGTCATCTGGCAACCTGATAGTGTTTCCTGCTCCTTCCCTCACATCAGCGCTGCAGAGAGCTTTGCTAAAAGTTTCACATCTGAAAAAGCAGATGATTTGGCAACACCTTACTATAGATTTTTTTTTTCTTTCCTAAAAGAAGTGTGCCTGTCTTTGAGTAAACTTTTCTTTCCAACTGTTCTTTTTTGTCAGCTTGCCAGCTCAACTTCTAGTATTGTTCTGCAGAGATTGCTGTAAGGAAAAATGAAAGAGAAGAGAAAGGTAGAGAACTGGGGGAAAGGGAAGAAGGGTTCAGAGGGCATTTAAAGCCTGGGGAGCCTAGCATGGAAAGGGAGATAGGCTTAGGAAACAGGGAATAAAATGGTGGAATGAGAGATAAAACAAAAACATAAAGGATAAGGGATTAGAGAGATAAGGAGTTCAAGAGATGAAATGTGAATAAAGGAAAACAAGAAAAATAAGGATGAAAGGAAAGAAGTGACAGGAGTAAGACATGTAAACAATTAACTAGGAAAATATTCTGTTTATTTTAGTGAAAGAAAATTACAGTATCTTTATTATTCTCTGGTTTACTAGTTCAGAGGAATTTTTCAAACTAAGAGCTGACACTTGGGTAGTATTACTGAACAATGATAAATATAAGCCTTCCAGTTGTTGAATTAACCCATTCTGATTTTTTAAAATTAATATGACATTCAGACAGTTAAAATTTGGGTGAGAAAGGAAATAAAAAAATATATTAATCACTGTAATACAAAGTGCAGGTCTGGAAGAACTCTTCCCAGTATTTGCAGTTAAATCCATCAGCTCATTGATAATCACTGCAGAGCAGAGTGGCACACTGCAGATTAATACCAGGGATGAAGAGAGCAAAAATATTTAAAATCAGTACTGGGTTCAAGTTTCAGCATTGCTCACTGACCAGGAGAAAATTGCTCAAGATCACCATTTGTCTGTGAAAGCATTTCACAATATTTTTTCCCCATAAAGATATTTATCAGAAAGTGTTATCAGGTCTCAGTTTCTGCCTGAGCTGTTCACATAGGTCACATAATGTGGGGAAACCCAGATAATTTTGCTTGTTTTCCCTGATTGTCTGAGCACATATCATCAGGAAGCTGAAATTTTGTCAAACCCACATTGCTTTTTGGGTTGTTTTGTTGGGTTTTCTTGTTGGTTTGTTTTTTGGTTTTTGTTTTTTTTTCACAGAAAGGCTACATATACCTACAAATCTAAAGTCATGATCAAAAAACCCTAAAAAAAAACCCACAGTTTTTGTGCTTGACTCTGGAAGTCACCAAATATCTACCTAAGTTAAGCCACCATCCCTCCCTTTCCGCTACCCTTAAACTTGCATAAAATAGTTCAGATCTAAAGAGGAAGATATTCCTTGAGGTCAGGTACTTGACATATAAATTTTTTTTCTGCCCATGTGGCTCCAAAAGCTTCTGAGCAGGTCTCAGGCTGCTGAGAAGGTTTCTGAAGACACATCCCTTTTCCTCACACTTGACAGGACAATCTCCCAACAGGATTTCTTCCCTCAGAGCATCTACAGAGAAGAGAAAATGAAGTCTCTAATGATTGCCAGTCCCATTTCTGGTGCCATCCAGGCCTATTAATTCTGTCAGAGGGAGAGGAATCTTGGGATTTAAAGGTTTGTTTCAGTACAAATCATGAATTAGTCGACAGAAAACTGGATTTACTTGAAAGCAGCAAAACCACATTAAAACAACCCTAAAACAACCTTGTTCCAACCCTGTGAACCCGAACTGAGCAGCCTAAATCACCTAAGAACCGTAGGAGGCAGCTGTGTATTTACAGAAGGACCCAAGCCTTACGTCCTCTCCTGAAGTATTTGAGGTATTACTATGAGAAACCACCAGTAACAAACAGCAATTTAAACATCCTAAATTACATTGTATAAAGTCCCAGCTTGCCAAAAGCCTGAATGAAAAAGGATGTGGAAGATGGGCTCTCCTTCATTCTAATTCAACACAGATTCTGGGATTATCTGTTAAAAATAGGACATTTTCTATTCTCTAATAATAATAATTTTCCATAGACAGCTGTTGATGTGCCCATAGGTTCACAATAGCTCTTTTTGCAGTGGATTGTAATAACAACTTCTTCAACTCTGTCTTTGAATTCAGAGCTGTACGAGCTATTCACAGCGAGCACTTTAATCAGTGAATTTCAGCTTTTATTCTGACTTTGGTTTGTTAGAAATGCTACACGCAGACATTTGATATAAATAAACTTTGCCCCAGTGATTTGTTCACAACGTGTTTTCGCAGCCGAGTTTCAATATCCATTATTACCACTGCTCAGCTGCTCACCTTGGCTGACCAGGGTTGTTTGTTCTGGGAAAGAAGCAGTCCCCAAGAGGAAATCCATGTCGTAGGGCCGTGATGGTCCGGTGGATAAGGTGTGCTCAGTTTAAGTTAGGAGGAGCAAGATCACAAGACTAAAGAGGTTTTTAGGACTATTTTAATATTTCCGTTCCTGTTCCCTTGACTCAGACCTTGCTTGTAACATCGCTAGGAGAACAAAGAGGCCACTTGAATGTTATAGGCTGAGGTCAAATTGAAAATTAATGATCTCTTATCACATTCAGACAAAGCTCCAGCTGCAAAGGGTGGGGTTGGGTGCTTTTCTGGTTTATTTAATAGCCACTGATTCAGGGCACTGAACAGGGCTTGCCAGGTTAGAGCTGCAAAAGATGAGCTCACATGCCATTTTCTGAGTCCCTCAACCATGCCCACGCCAGAGCCTGGCCTGGCAATCCTTTACATGGCTGGTGTCTTCCAGGAGAGCAAACGGAGTGCAAGTTTAATATCTTAATGAAACAAATGTCAGGCATTTGTTTTATATGAATAAAACATCTTTGGCATAAACCACAGTGAAAAACAAATTCCAAAAAGGTTGTAAATCAGAATTCAGCTTTCAGGGCGCTAAAATGTGTGTGTGAAAAATTATGCTGAAGAGCCAGCTCTATCTAAACTAAATCGTTTGGCAATGCCCTGTCAGCGCGGGAGAAAATGGATGTAATGTGCACATATGCACAAGGAGTGACTCAGAATGATGTACAAGTGTTACTGTATCTACTCCAAAAGAAATACCTGGAAGTCAGGAAATACAGCTCCACGGTTCAGCAGATTTGTCTGAGGATAGATGTTCTGGTTTTGAAACTCTGTTTTTTCCCCAGAGTGCTGTAAAGATGTCTCATGCAAACAAATACAGTCTGGGTCAACCGATATCTCTGGGACTATTGCACAAACTATAGTTTTATTTGGTATTTATGTGAGAAGGGTTTCAGGAGAAAAAAACACATGCCTGCTGGCAGCTTAAGGACCAAACAATAGATTGATATCCGTAGGACCTGGAGCAAGACCTGTAGCCTAAACACACGCACATTAATCTATGTGTAAGTCCAGGCATTTCCTTAAGTAGTCACGACAGTTTAATTGCCTATGAATATTCATATACATGAGTTTTGTTTGGAAGAAGGGCAGCAATCTCGAATGCTCGTACCAATCTCTATTCAAGCGGAGAAATCATCTGAAGTCTCCGGTTTCCTGTTTATAAGAGTTTGGACTGCCCAGACAAAACACAGCAGCAGGAACAATAGCACAGGGCTTGGATGGCTCTTACAGCACCTCTGAGACTGGATTGTCTTAGCTAAAGGTAACATCACTCCGATTTACAATCCCAGAGCTGGAGCTGGAAACCTTAGGATGACCCGGGGTGTATTTGTAAAGTCGGTGCTCCAAAGCAGAATGAAATGGCACCAGAGAGACTCAGAGCAGTTTGGGTTGGAAGGCACCCTTCAAGGCCACCTAGTCCAACCCCTACTGTGGGCAAGGACTCCTGCCACAATCCCAGGTTGCTCCAAACCCAATCCAAATTGGCCTTGAACACTTCTAAAGATTCACAGTTTCTCTGGGCAACCTGTGCCAAGGCCTCACCTTACTCATGGCCAAGAATTTCTTCTTAATATCTAGTCTGAATCTGCCCTCTTTTAATTTAAAGCCATTATCCCTTTGCCTGGCACTACAGACCCTACGAAAACATCGGATCCAATCTTTCTTGTAAGCCCCCTTTAAGCACTGAAAGGGCCCATCTTTACCCATCCATTACTCTACTCTCTTTTAGTGTTTATAAACACAAACTGAAACACAACCTTGGGGCAGCTACTGTCGGGCTATTGATCCTCAAGGGGGTTTTCTGGGATAGGCTGCCCTCTGGAATCCTTCCAGGAGGGAAGAACATATTTTTCCAAAGACAGTGTTGGGCCTTTGTGTTCATTTGCTGGAAAGAAGTCCGCCTCTGTCAGGTAGAGTGATTGAGGTTTCTTGGAAAACGCCGATGAGGAGGCTTGCGCTGAGAAGACAGGGAAATGATGGAGGACCTTGCCAGAATAGCAGATCAGATATAACTCTCTTGGTCACCATGGTGAGGAGGGAATTCAGCTCAAACAGAGCAGCAGACTGTCTCCCGCTCACTAGACTGTGATGCTCGGGTTCATCCTACTGAAGGGCATCTGTGAGACAGAGCTGAGCACCACTCAGGAGCTATTACGTAGTAGTTTGCAGTGCTGGCAAATGTTTTCAATTTTTTTCTGAAGTGCCATTTATATCTGACTTTCCCATGTTCTTCCCTGCTGCTACCCCAATGTAAACAGCGCGGGGTCGTACAGGAACCACTCTCCCTCTTTCCAAAATGGTAACGCTGGGGATCTGAGGATGACTAATCTCTCCTGTTTACAGTCTGCTAGCTGTTTGAATCCTAACATAACTTAGATGACAGGGTTTGGGAGACTGGAGAATTACATGTTGCCAAGCTACTAAGGAAAATCTAAGAAAAAAAAAAAAAGGACTTTTCATGAAGTGTCTGGTAATTTCCCCCACTCCCTGAAACATCACAGGCTGTCGTTCTCATATCCTGCTCTTCCCTCTATGTTTAAGAAACTCCTGATAAATTCTCCTTACCCATCCAGGATCTGAGACCAATTTCCAAGATGCCTACAAGATGAAGAAGAGGAAGGAAGCAGAGATAGGAACTAGATCGTGCCCTGGACTCACTAACCTTTGAACAGCTGTGTTGAAAGAGGAAATTTCCCACAGAAATTCCCAGCTTGGGTATCTAGTCCTTTCTCCACACCTGTAGCATCTGTGTATAACTATATAACCCTCATACATATATATTTATATATATATTTTTATAACCCAGCTGCATGTTCCCTAACTGCCTTCAAAGCTGTCCAGTGAGCCCTTAAATTATCTCTTTAAAAATTCTATTGCAGTTACATACCACTTATTTCAGCCTGCATTTAAGCCCATTAAATAAATCAGAGAAGATACACAATTCCACAAGCCTTTTTAATCACAAGAAAGATACAGGCAGAAAATGGTCGTCTGTCTATAAACCCAAGCTGAAAAAGTTATATCAGAAATGAGGTGTAAATTTTTAAGATTGCACATAATTCAGCTGTTAGAACAATTTAACATTTGGATACTGCACATGGGATGTGGGATAATTTTTGTCACTTGAAGTCTTCAAAATTGGAAAACTTCCTAGAAGATATGTTCCAAGTCAACCACAAGTGACTGAGCTGCAGACTCAATAACTCAAAATTGAGATGGATTGTGTGAATGTCTGAGATCCACCCCACACAGGATGGGATGCTGGAGAACTGTGATGGCCTCAGAATCTATGAAAAAAATTTATCTTTTCTGCTTGGTGTTTCAAAAGGAACTGTCACAGCTCAATCAATTAATAAAAAATGAAAAAGGTGCAGCAAATAAAACTGCAGTCAAAGATTGAAGGTAGAAGATGGATATACCCTACAAAAAATGGGGCGAGCTTAAGCACTTAAACAGAATGATCCTGATCAATTAAATAATGAATCACATTACAAAGTTGATAAAATTTTTATTTGAGAGTCAACACATGAAGTAAAAGAAGAATTAAAAGAGCTATGGAAGAACATAAATACCCAATTTGAAAATATATTCAGCCAAGCAGCTGTCATAGTAACCTTTGCAAATAAAAGTGTTATAGAGGAACTTTACCGGGGAATACGACACTAAGTGGTGTATTACTTTAGAAATCTGGCACTATTACTCATCTTAAATGGGAAAGATTTGACAAGAATGGGAAAATTCAGCTGTGCCAGCCTAGCAGGTGTGTGGAAAAGAACGTTTTTAAAGCAAAGCCCACGGTGCACTTCAACGCTGTGCCCTTTTGGAGATCACTAGGATGAGTTTTACCTAATGGCATCTGTTTTGTACCGGCCAGTGACTTAGCAAGTGATCTTTTGACTCATTTCTGGAAAAAATTACATGTGGCTGTTTATGGAAGTTGTTAGTGGAACAAGGTCTTTCCTAGATTATACTTGTCATGGATTTTTTTTTTCTTTTTGGCATAGCAAACTAAAGAGTGTTTTGTGAACGATTACTTTATTAGTGCATAATATATTCCTGAGGGATGTAGAAACACGGTCACATCGTTTTCATAGAACTGCAGAATCCCAGAAGGATTTTGACCTCGTTCAAAGTCCCTGTCCAGCTCTCCTGGAGCCCCTTTAGGTGCTGGAATATGAAGAATATATAGAGGAGATACAGGGAGTTTAAGCTGAAAAGCAACTTTAGCTACACTGTCATGTTTAAAAGCTAAACCAGGCCTTGTCTTGCCTCCATCTGTGCATGGGAATGAAAAGGCAGAAAAATCTGCCTCTCTCTAGGAAACTATTCCAACTGCTGCCTGTGGTATTGTTATCAGAAAATGGAAAACTTGCTGCAGTAGGAACCAAGGAACTGCTGACTGCAAAGGTTTGGGCCCCTGTCACAGGTACTTTTGGAAACAGAGGTGGGCAGATCTGATAACCAGAGGTAATTCAGAAATTAATAAACATCACTTAATTTGCATACTCGAAGGTGAGAAAAGATGATGGTTTTCCCTTAATACCCTTCTGTGGCAAGAAGATTTTGAAAAACATGAGTTTACATCCAAAACCAGCAAAACTATTCAGGGGAAAGGAGAATTATGTTTCTAATGAAAAGTACATTGATAAGACATTTAAAAAAATAGGAAAGAAATACCTACACTCACAGTATTGTGTTTTGGTACCCCAATGAGAGATTATCCTCTCTAGATGTTGGTCCTGCTCTCCCCATTCCATTTTGACCTCTGCACTGCCCTATTGCTTGTGAAAATTGCTGAAGTTTCAGAAATGTATTCATGCAGGTCCATCTCTTGTTTCTAGCAGAAAATCCTGATAAGTTTGGTAAGATGACTGGCAGTTACTTCCTCAATTTTTTTTTCTCTTTCTCTGGTTTTAATACTGAAATTGCATCTTAACTTTTAACTGAAATATGAAATCTAAGCCTTTAGCTTATTACAAAGTTAGAGCTTCTCTAGTACCTGACCTCTCATCCTACACCACTTGGTCTTGTTCTTACCAGCATTGATTTTGCCTTATTTTATGCTGTGGCCTAGGGATTTTTTGTGCCATAAAAATCTCAACTCCTCAACTTGTCAAGGCTGACTTTTACTCTGGTGTAAGGTACAGCTCCTTTTCCTCTTCTTTATCATCTGCCAGAAGAGGCAAACGTTGATCAATAACTTCTCACAGAGAATTTTTACTACAGTTTTATTACACTTTGGTCAGTTGATAAAAATAACCACATTTCACTTCTCTGGTAACCTGAACATCTTAATGTCAACCATCATCACACCTGGATAATGGGCAATTAGTTTTTAAATATGGTCTGACTGATTCTCTCTCTTATGATCTCCATTAAACTCTGGCAGGGAAATTCTTCCCAGATCTTCTGTGCTGCTTCTGGCTCTTTTAAGGCCGGGTTTTTTTTTTGTTTTTTTTGTTTTTTTTTTCCCTTCCTTGCATAATATCCTGCATATTCTAGTGCATGTGAGTGAAGATTTGTCATTTTTAAAGGATTTCTTGCTTTAAACTTACTATTTTTTGAAACCTAGCCTCATCTTTAGGCCATCACTGGCTTTGGAAAAAGCAGCCAGGTTGGAAGGAAATTAATCTAGAAGTTAGAAGTAATTAAAATTCAGAGTTGGCTGGACACTTGTGAAAAGTGCAGATGACTACCTGTGCCCACATATGCAGTGCATTTGTCTAAGTTACTGGTGTGTGAAAAGCAAGGAATGGAACGAAAGCTCCTCTTGCTGCCATAACTACAGCAGATGCTGCTTGGTGCCTGCTGAAATTCAGAAAAATGCTCTCATCCTTTTACAGCAGCCCTGTTCTACCTCTTGTGCCCTTGGTTTCAGACCTCTGACCTTGCCTTTCTTCTGGCATCCTGTAACAAACAAATCCATGGACAAGTAGGTGATCCTGTAAGAATCCAAGTTATTTATGAGAGAAGATACTGGAGAAGATGCTGCTCAGAGATGCTCCATTCTTGGCAGTTTAAAATTCTGTATTTCTGCCTGATTTTAATTAATAGCCTTGTGTTTGAGATGAAATGTGTTCAATTTGTGCACAGTGTAGGGACTGTCACACTACAAGATCAGTTGTATACATAGCAATGCAATTATTCTTCTCTGCTGACAAATGTACCGTGATATTGATAAAAAAGCAATAACTTCAATGTACATGTCAAAATCTGTCCCGATAGCTTATTACAGATTGTTAGATGAACATAAATACCTAATGTTCAGCCTGTAATGTTCATTTGTATCATGGCAGATGAAGGTATGGTCTGAAGAATTAATTTCAAGCACAATAGCAAGTCCCCAATACTCACTGAGCCTAAGGTATGTCTTTGCAAGCATTCATGGAAGTGTGGGTGACATTTCCCCAGCCCAGGACCAGGCTGCAGGGAACTGGTGACATTCAGCTGCTTAAACCTCTTTAAGTAACCCTGAGGTCTTCTGGTTCCAGCCAGAATCCACCATCTGATCCATAATCACCTTTCCATGTTTCCAAGAAGGGAGCGTGGCCCTGGGCTGCGCTGTCCCGCCCTGGCTCCCTCCCACAGAGAGCCAAGGCAGGAGCAGAGCCCCAGAGCAGGCTTTCCCAGGATGAGAGTGGGCTGTGGGCTGGACTTCTATGAAAACAACCTCTATCACATTGACACGTTTGCTTATTTTTATGGCTTTTTTTGAAAGGAAAGGGAAATGTGGGGGCACGGCCTCAGATAGGCCCCGCTTCCTCCTTCATTCTTCAGCTTTCTTACCCACATTTAGAAACGCAAGGAAGCCAGTTATGAGCTATCTATTTTGGAGACATACCAGATTAAAATAAACCTGTTCCTATGGCTGTGAGGTGGTGAGGATGTTGAGAGGGACAGGGCTGAAGTACTTCTCGAGTCCAAGAAGGCACAGCCTTCCCCGTGTGCTGCGCCATAGGCTTGGAGATCCCATGAGCTGGCCAGGTGGAGTCAAACCTCCTCTTCCTTCCCACAAGAGCATGACCACAAGGGCCCCTGCTAGAGGATTTGTGTGCCAGAAGGGGTTTTCCCACCCTCCTCAGGGGAGGAGACAAAAATGTGTTTGTTTTGCTTCCCAGTGCCTTGCACCTCTGCTTTGTACAGAGGAAATGAAAGGTATAGTCAGTGATGGTAGTGGTGATTTATTCTGGTGCTAAGGCTTTTTTTTAAGGTCATCAGCTGCATGATCTCTTCATACAGTGCTTTCAGTTGATTACAACTTCTTAGTGTTTTCCTGTTGGCCCTTTTTTTCTTTCTTCACTTTTTCTGCCCATTCAGCTACATTTTCCCAATGAAAAATAGCCCCTGCAAAGAGTCTGCTTGCTTTCTTGTTGTGGAAACCCAGTAAGACCAGCACCAGTCTCAGCTTCCTTACCTGGACACTGATGAACCTCATCCACATTCCTCTGGGGGAAATGTTTCCCACCTTTTCATTCAGATGCAGTGGAGGAACAACAAAGAGATCACTATTTCATCTTCAATTATCGTTTTTGGATTTCAGCTGACTTCATAGTCAAGTCTGTACACAGAATAAGTTTGTTTCACTAATAAGCATTTTCTTGTGCAGTCAAACAAGCCTAATTTCTCAAAAAAAACCCCCCAAGATTTCATTTTGAAAAGGAACACTAAGTTATTTTGCACCAACACAATCATCCTTCTTTGCAATCCCACGAAGCAGGAAGGTTCAATTACACCTGTTCAACAGTGGAAGTCCACCAAAATTCTGACATCTATCATCTGATGTGCAAGGTAATGGAAACTATTGTGCCACATTAAAGTTGAGTTTTAAAGGATATACTATGATTTTTTTAATAAGCAGTCATGTGCACTATTGTCACCTAATTAACATTTTAAAAACAGCCACTATACCCCTGTTACTTTTATTTTTCCTCCTCATTCAGCTTTACCCCAAGTGAAATGTCTTATTTTAAATGTATTGACAGCACACACTAGAAGCATTCCAGGCTGGAACCCCATCCTTCTCCTTTTGTGACTCTGCTGCCCTATATTTGCATCCTTTATTTTCTCAGATAAAAATAAATAAATAAATGAAAGCCACCACACTGCAGACCAACTCCCTGCTAATTTTCTGAAGAAAATTAAGGTGCTCTAATACACCATCAGAGTCTCTAGAATTTGTATTAGGCACCAGGATATGTTTTTCCTAATTAATAGTTCCTTTAGTGTCCAGATTAAAAATAGCTGTTAAGGGCTCTGGGTAGATGATACAGCAGTATGAAATAGCATCACACCTGTCTCCCTCTTGCAGCTTCCCAAGTGTAAGTAGGAGTCAGAATTTCCCTCCTCATTAAATAAAAACACTGATAGATGGGACATCACTTGGCATCTCCAAAGTGCTATACCTAAGACATACCATCTGCTACGAAGTTGCAAAAACATAGCCTGAGAAAAGTGGGACATCAAGGTGGAGCTTAATTTTCTTTAGTCAGTTTTCTGTCTATCCTGGACTTGAGTGGGGATGGTGCACGGCTCACGGTGCCTGTAACTACAGCAAGGGAGCACGGCTGGGAGTGCAGCCTTCCAGGAACAGGGAAATTCCAGAGGAAACAGGGAAGCTGCTCCCCAGAGGGACACGTTTTTTGTAAGCAGGAAGATATTACTTCTGAAGGTAGCAGGAGTGACAGCTCAGGGCTCCCCTGTGCTGGTGAGTGCTCTCAGCACTGAATTACAAAGTTCCTTTTGCTTTCCCTTCCCCTTGTCACAGGAGTTATTTTAGCAGTGCTGCAAAGTGCACAGAGCCTGACTTGGAGCTCAGCCCCTGCTCTGAGGGATGTGGGTGCTTGCTGCAGCAGGAGATTGAAGCTTCAGACTGAGGTGACCATAAATCCCAGATGTCCTACTTGTGGGAGAAGTAGGACAGAGAGACATGAGCAGACACCCAACACCCTTCCTTTCTGTGCATCACTATATCCAGACCTGGGTTTCAGGCTGAAAAAAAAAATCCTGAGAAATCAAAGTGAATAAAAAAAGATGACTTTCCAGCTGCATTTGCAATGGCATTTTTTGGGCACTCTTCTTCAGCAGCATTCTGAGCACTGTGAGTCTCAGTCAGGTCCCTGAGAGCTGGAGACAGAAATACGGGAACATTCCCATCTGCTCGCAGACAGCCTCAGTCTTTCAGACATCCAGCAGCCCAGCTGGAGACACTGCTCTGCTCAGGTTGCCAAACAAACAGACAATTGGATAAAATCTGGGGGCAGAAAAAGTGGCTCCATTTGGACTAACAAGGTCATCCTGGTTCAGCAACACGATTTCCTGCAGCAGCGGGTCTGGCAACAGCAGCCACCCCACACGGCTCCAGGCAGTGCTACCTGTGCCCTTCTGAAGGCCACCCATCTTCCCTCTTAGAGAGTTATTCAGATAAAAGACTTCTGGCATAACATTCCTACCTCTCCACTTTAACACACACGTCTGCTCTGAAAAAGCATCTCTGATGTGCTGCTGGCTACAGCACAGATACAATGCACAATAGATTGTCCCCTGGACTCTCCAGAAATTAAAGAGTAATGGCTTTAGACTGAAAGAGAGTGAGTTTAGAGTAGATATTGGGGAGAAATTCTTCCCTGTGAGGGTGCCCAGAGAAGCTGTGGCTGTCCCTGGATCCCTGGAAGTGTCCAAGGCCAGGCTGGATGAGGCTTGGAGCAGCCTGGGATTGTGGAAGGTGTCCCTGTCCATGGCAGGGTTGGAATGAATGAGCCTTAAGGGTCCCTTCCAACCCAAACCATTCTGTGATTTGCTTCAGATGAGATGGAGCTTTACACACACAAGTGAGGGTTTTGGCTCTGTGCTCCTCCCACAGGTCATCCTCCTGCTCCCAAACAGTAATTTGACAGCCACGTACCATGACTTCAGTAACACAGAAAACAGCATTGCATTTCCTCAAGCAGCTTAACACTGTTTAATTGTGCTAATTTAACCCAGGTGGTCTCTGCAGCAGCTTTTGCCTTAGGCCTGAAGAGAAGCAGGGAGGGGAAAGCGGTGAATTTGCTACATTTGTGCATGGCAAGAGCTCAGAAACCCCAGTTGAGATGTGAAGAAACACGGTGTAGCACTGGCGTGCTTCGTAACAGCTCCTGCAGCATCAGGGAAAGGAGAGCATCCTCCTCCCCATGGCAATGCCAGTCAGAGCACTGGGGAACACCCAAGGTGCAGATGGAGGAGTTAAAAAGTGCTGTGGAGGCTGGGGTTGGAAATAAAGCAGACAGTCTATAAGGATCATGTTCAGAGCATGGCTTTGGATAACAGGATGTGTTTTCCAGGCAATGCAAACATCAGACAATTTGTAACAGTGTTTTACTGCCTTCATTGTTAAAAAACCACCCATTGAAGCCTGTCCCTATTCACCTGAACCATTTTTGGCAAAGAACGAGTGTTCAGGGAGGTTTCCACCTGCCCAGAACAAGGCACTGATCTCCAGAAGCTGAAACCAGGGAAGTTTAGCTTGCCATGCAAGAATGGGTAGGATCAGGGTCATTATGGGGTGGCTTAAGGCTTGCCAGTGGTGGTCACTGTTTTCTAATCATATTGGAAATTGCTTTTTAATCTTGCCATCCTTTCTCTGTGAACAGAATAACGTTCCCCTCCTTCCCCATCCTCAGGTCTCAGGGGCACGTGGACTGTGTGAGATGGGAAGCTCTTGAACTGCTCCTTCCTCTCCTGTCTTCAAGGGTGAATAAATAACTCATGAAGCACAGCATTTAGGCACAGACCTAGACAATATTCCAGGTTTTCGGCACAGGAAGAAGACAGGAACTCTTGGTAGAGCTCCATGTCTAGCATCTGGAAAGTCATAGGAGACACAGAGTGCAAGAAAACATGCAAATATCATTAGTGGAGAAAAATAAGTGTGCTTTTTCCATTTTGCTAACCTAGATTCCGTAGGTGATGGAGGGTTTTTCTAAGCCTAAATATCCCTTTAAGAATGGCTAGAAACACCCGGCAGAGACTTGTAATGAAATAACATTATTTATCAGTATTAAATATAGATAAACAAAAATGAGAAACAGGCTTAATTGAAACCCTCTGTGAAATCTGGCTAATCAGTTTTCATTTCCAGGAGGCTTTAACTTATGTTATTTAATTTATTATTTATCTGTTCTATTTTGATTTTGCTTTTCAGCCCCAGCGCTGGGCTTTGGGCTCTTTAGAAACGCGTGGTGGGAGACTGGAAGTATCACCCTGACTTCAATCAGTCCAATACTTCACCCCTGTTTGATTCTTGCTAAGGCTTTGATAAACTTAATGATCACACAAGGGTTCCCCTTACTTCACTGCTGACACCAATCTTGAGTTCGGGCACACTGCAATGTATTTTCTTGGCCACCGGAGTGATTTTCATTTTGGATCCAGTTTTACCTCCATCCCATGCAAACACGATGCCATTTCACTTTATTTCTTTAATTTATAGCCATCAAAGTTGCTGAATCAGGAAACTGAGGTTATAGCTGTTGAAGAAATGAATCCCACATCGTGACAAACTGCTTCTTCGGCAGATTTTCTCTTGTTCCTCATTCTGAGTCATTGTAACACATTCTAAAGGCCAGAGTTACATATGAAGCTCTTGATGGTGAGAGCTGAGCCCTTTCTTGTGGTTTCTGGAGGCAGACAACCCCGTCCTGTGTCTCTACTGGTTGCCAGTAGCAAACAATGTTTAATTCGCATCGCGGTACTTCCTGTGTCACTGGAGCGTGTGACATTGCCCACCAGAACTGAGAGTGAAGTGGTAAAATATGACTGTGTTAATTGAATTCTAATTAGCCCGACAGTGCTACTCATCTCTGCTGAGGAGTAGCTCGCTGGGATTCCACCACTTCCTGGAGAGGAAGGGGAAGATTGAGGGAAGAAGTAAAATCCCAGGATCAGGGAAGACAAATTGTTGAAACTAGGTAGAACAGATTAAATTAAACTTTTTGTGGTTAACTCTGGTAGCCATTGGCCCTGTGCTTCCCCAAAAATCAAAACTTCAAAGTATCTGTGGTACTCAGGATGTTTGTTGGGGGAAGGAGAACATTCTATTCAGGATGCACCTCTGGACCTCTCCATTTGGGGAAATATTTTCTGCCTCCCCAAAAAATTCACAATCTGCTGTTGTATGCACAAATTTAGCCTCACAATATACCTTGAAGATAAGGAAGTCAGGTGATCCCCCTTTTACAGGCTGGGGTCATTAAATGATTTGTCCAGAGTCACTATGGAAAATCCCAGCAGAAGCAGAGAGGAGCCGTGGGTCCGCAGTGCTCCTTTTCAGCTCAACACAGCAACTTTACAACGCTTAAAGAATTATTAAAATGTTAAATGAGTTGAAATGAAAGACTCTGTCCAGAGCTGGAGCCATCATTTGGATTATTGACTCAGGTCTTTGAAAAATACACAACTGCGGCAGTATTATGAGTGCAATTACAGCCAATGGAGAATTTTCAAATGAAGGGCAAATCAAAAGGAAACCATCTATGTTTTATATTTCTGTGGTTGCTTCCATCCCAACAGCGATAGAGAGCATGCCTGTGCATACATAGCTCAGACATATGTTGATTTTTGTGCTTGTCAGCGAGTTGGGCTCTGGGGAAATTCTCCTGCAGGGGTTATGCTGAGATAGAGCGAGAAACAGGGCAAACAGCTCATGGGCTTTAAGATCTCCTGTTTCTCCTTGAGATGGGAGAGGAGTGCCTGCCCTTACCCTCTTCCACCCACCCTCATCCTCCTTTCACACCCAGAGTTTTCATCCTTTTCCTCCTCAGGAGCACTCAGGAACAAATTGTGCAGGATGGAGGGAGGTGGGCACAGATGTGACCACCTGCTGCATGTGCCTTTCTTCTCATGGGCTTTTAAAAAGGCACTTCATATTTTAAAAGAGGAGGAGGAAAAGCCCAGCGGCCTTTGGTGTTGCTGAGCACTGACACAGCTGGAGCTGGCCGGGGGTGGCGGGGTGTTATTTTTTACAGGTTGGCAACCAGACGCTTGTTGCAATGATATACTTTTTTTTTCCCCCCCTTCCAGAGATCGCCTGAGTGTAGATGTGCCAACACGGGTTCTGGTTTTACCACAGCTAATTCTCTTATTTCAAAGAGCGGAAATATCCTCGGACAAATCTGCTTTGTCAAGGTTGAAAACGTTCCACACCACAGATGGTGACCATAAGGTGCAAGTGAGTTTTCAGCTGAACTGGTGACACCCTACCCATTTGCTTCACTGCTGAAGATTTTAAAACTAGTTTTTTGTTATGAGAAGCTGAGTGAGATACTTCTCTCCAAATGTCTCTTCCTCCTGTTAGCTCCTCACTTCCATATTCATGGCACTCCTGCTGCTACTAGCACTACCATGCGTAGCACCTACTGCAAATTGTCCAGTTCCTGTTGTTAGGATGGCAGTTCCCTTTGGTTTTTGAAAAATTCATTAAGCGAGGGGGTGGAAGGGGCAGCACACTCCTGTTATGGTCCAGCACCCTATTGTAGGAGATATTTTCCCCCAAGTGTGTTCCTGCAAGATGGCTCACTGGGGCTGTAACCAGATGAGTACCTCGACTTTTATGCAAAGGCAACGGGTTCTATTTAGATGATCAGATGTCTTGCAGCACAAACAAAAAACCCCGCCAAATTTCTGTGTGCAGGGATATTGTGGGGAGTTTCCCAGCAATGGCTTGGGGATTTTCAGGCCCTTCAAACACGGTGTGAGATTTTTTTTTTGTGGACTGAACAGAGCCTCGGTGGGAATGACGATGGCAGCTTACAATAATTGGTACCATGCTTTTCTGATTCCTCTTAACTGAGGAGGTTCATATTAATATGAGAGAAACCCACCTGTGGTTGGCGGTCTTGGTTGCTGTATCTAATTTTTCCCCTTTGTCAATTCCCTGATTTCATTGTGATGCCTCTGTTACTATTTCAAGGTGCAGCCATTGGTCCTCACTTCTCTTTTGTCGCTGACTAATTCCTCTCCCAAAGAAAAATAAAGTTTAAAGGTGGAAGGATTAAAGGCTGGCTTGCTCCAGATACAATAACAAAAATACAAGTCTAAAAGGAAACCTGACTCTGTGTCTGGCAAACTGAAACAAAAAGTAAAAGCCAGTGGTGAGGTCCTCTCTCCCTGGGGAGCTCACCTTCTTTTTTCCTTGCCTTTCTTTAACTAGCTAATTTCAGGAGGGGTTTGCTAGCAGAAGAGCAGCAGGCTGGGAACATTAATAAGTTTGACTTCATAAGGAAGTGGTGTTAAGTATTAAATGTGCTTTGGGACAGCTCCTGCAATTCCTCACCCTCCTCACTTGTGCTACATCTTTTTCAGGTGAAAAGCTCTGTACACCTCATGTCATTCATGTTCATTCTCTAACTTCTTTTGGGGTTAAATTCATTGTAAGCAAATGCACAATCCCCATATTGGACTTGACATGTGGCTCCTACGAAGAGGAGCCCAGAGGGTCTTCCTCACTCTGCTCACTGTTGTCATTACAATCTGAGTGATTTCTTCTCTGACATCTCCCCATCCCATTTCCCTGCTGTGCCTCCAGCCTTGCACCCCTTTTCCTGCTCTGGCTCCATTCCGCCTCTCTGCCAGGGTGGCATTCCCATCCCACCACATCATCCAGCTACCTCTCCTACCCCTTTCTATCACAGTTTCACCCTGCTCCCTTCTGTCTCCTGTGACATCCCTTGTGTTTCTTGCATTGGGCATAATCTGCTGCACTTCTCATTCAAGACCTACCATGGCATTGCCCTCTTTACCTTTCATTTTCATTCTTCTGTTGCCTTTATAATCAGCTTCCAAGCTCTTTCTTCAAACTTTCTCCGTTCTGCTCCTGAATGGGTAGGACTCAATGATCTTAAAGGTCTCTTTCAACCTAAAGATTCTGTGATTCAAATCTATCCTTTATTGGTGCTTGCAGAAGAGTTGACACTAATTTGGTCATACCTCTCACACTGACCCATTTGTCCCCTTATTTTCTTTCATGTGTCACTTGCCCTGGTTTTATCTGGTGTTCAGCTTTATCACAGTGTCTTAACACATGCCTGAGGTTTTCATATGAGTTTTGCTGTTACGGAAGGAGCATGGCATGTTAAAAAAAACCCCACCAGATGTTCAGAAGAAGTTCACAGTACTGAAGGCTTGAAGGGACACATCTTTCTTCTGCTGGCTTCAGTGGGAGCAACACTGAAGCAAGCAGGATTTTTCTCCCCAGTGCTGCTGTAAATTATAGTGGCCCCAGTTGAGCCTCCTGTCTGTCAAATGCTCTGCTCTTGCCAGATCAACAGCAAATTTTTATCTCTTTTGGGACCCACCTTCTTCAACCTCATTGACACAATCTGGTTAGTGAGAAGAAGCAATACTGTGTCTGCACATACCCAAAATAACCATATTAACATAAACTCTGAAAGTATTGTAAATAGGTGCTTCAGCTGCTTCAGGAGACATACAAGTTATTTGTCATCCCTTATAAGGTTTGTAATTTAAATATTTTAAACCCTGAAATAAATTACTGATAATAAAATTCAACACTGTAATACTTCTTTGAATATTTTAAATCAGATATAAATTGTTCAACTAAGTTGATCTAGTCTTAGCATTACTTTTCAAGAGATTTAATAGTGCATGATTTAAATGTATGATACTCTTCTGGTATATTGTATGGCAGATTACATAGATTTAAATAGTCCTGGTTGGGATGAAGGTTTCATAGCTCAGGGTTTCTGTGGTTTGATAGACACATCTGCTGGTCCAGCAATAGTTTCTGTGCAGTGTCTGATGATCCTAATGTGAGGGAAGCTTAATTCCTATACAGCAATTGTCAGCTGGCATAGTAGTGCACATTAAGCACATTCTTCCAACATATATTTGTGACCAGTTTGAAGATGCTTTTTACATGGGGGAAGAATTAAATCTATATCCAATATATGTTACTAAAAACAATGTTAGTGCCATCTTTTGGGCAAGATTTTAAAGCACATAAGTCAAGAAATTTGATGGTCTAATTCCACAGTAACCATTCTTAAGACCATTTGCACAGCTCGTGTTTTCCAAGGGAATATGCTTAAGACAAATGAAAAAAGCTTTACAGTGCTTCTGCTGTGATGTTATTTTGGGTTGCAGAGCAGTCAGACAGTATTGGAAAGTAGGACTTTTTAATAGTGTGTGGTGGTGTCACTACTTCCAACTTCTGACTCATCAGTAACTATTGCATATTTCTCAAGTGGAGGATTTTTTCCAGTAACTTGCTGTTCTGAATGAGTTTATAGTGAAAGGCTGAGCCAATGTTAACTCTGAGTAAAACAACAGCTTTGATAGCATCTACATTCATTCAGTTTTTCTTTCTCCTTCACATATTCTCCAGCTCATCAGGAACTTATTCCTCAGACTATTGGTTCTTTTTGAGAACTGAGAACTATTTATCCCAAATAAGGATTTTTTTGACTGTAAAATAGCACTATTGCTTTGGTTAATAAGATGAAAAATTTGGGATATCCCACCATTTCTTTTTCTTACAAAGAAATTCTTTACTCAGAGGATGGTGAGGTACTCCTAGGGGTTGTCCAGAGAAGTTGTGGATGCCACATCCCTGGAAGTGTTCTAGGACAGGTTGGACAAGGCTTGGAGTCAACTGGTCTAGTGGAAGTTGGCTGAAAGGAGATGGTCTTTAAGGTTCCTTCCAACCCAAGCCGTTCTAAGAGTCTATGAATTTCTAGAGTTGGTCTTAGACAATGGGTTCTCTTAGGAAAAATAGTACTGGTCCACTAAACCCAAAACTGATGGTTATCTATTCCCTTAATCTCTTACTGTCTAAAAATTACACCATACACTTGATACCAACACACAGAACTTTATTCTGGGTATAAGGACAAGAAGCGAATTTTCAGCTAAGGTTCAGTTAAGATCTCATAGCTGTTTTGGATTTCATTTTATTGGCTTTGATTAATGTACATATATTTTTACGTCTCTGCAGCTCAGAATTCAAACAAACACCTCATTCTGTTTATTTAAGAGATTGCATCATCACACATCTGACAAATGCAGTTGCTGCATTTACAGCATCGTTGCACAGAGTGCATTTATTTGAACTTTCTCCCATGTACATGGGATCACACATTCAGATAAACACAGCTGTGTTTATTTCAGGCTGCACAACTCCAGATTGTAGATGTATGTCTAGAGCCAGTGGACTCCACATACACTGCACAGGATTTGCAAATTTTTATACATGCATTATTTGTCAACTAAACGTCCAAAGGCTCACATCT
The DNA here is from genome assembly GCA_013400315.1 of Bombycilla garrulus. Taxonomy (NCBI): domain Eukaryota; kingdom Metazoa; phylum Chordata; class Aves; order Passeriformes; family Bombycillidae; genus Bombycilla; species Bombycilla garrulus. The sequence continues at coordinate 742,827 of VXBU01005406.1, forward strand.
CATTTAGAATTGGTAGAGAAGGAGACGTTTTTCATCATGTGCTTCAACAATATTTGCTGAGTAGTTCATTGGATAAAAATTTTCAACAATTTTTATTATGAGTTAATACCCACAGATCCATTTGTCTGGACACCTACGCGTTAACGTCTTCATTTGCGTCTTGAACTTACAAACCACTGACTGCAGTGCTTTCACCCTGTGATCGTGGTGGGCTGCTCACCAAGGCTCTGGTTTTGCTTTTACTGTTCAGACAAGTAACACTGCTCACGTGGACTGAAGTCAGTTGTTTAATGACTTCGCTATTTGCAGATTGCAGCCCAAAGATGTTTCTTTGTTTGCAATATGAATGAGAAAATCTATTCTTAACAGGGGAGAGAAAAGAGGGGCATTGTGGACACGGCAGTGGTTGGGGCTGTGACATTTTGCTGTTGCCATTGTGGTAATTAAAGCCTCAGTGATTCAAAGTCTTGAAATCAGACACTGAGTAATCCCCTGGTGTTACTCATGTGCTTGAGTTGAGCTTAGGTGTAATTTTTTGCATTCTTTTGTAAGAATGCTGGAAAAAGCACATCTGACCCAAGGATGACATTCTACCTTCAAACTCTCCTGCATCAAAACATGAGGCACTTCACCAAGAGCTGTGAATGCTCAGATTTTGAGTACAGAGCCAAAGTCCAACACAGGACTGAAATTGCTAGATGTACCTACATACTGAGATACTTTCCCCTAAAACAGAAATAAAAACAAACGTTGTATTAGATAAAACCAGGCCTAATGGGTGACATCCCTTCCTGTGTGGGGCGGGGTTTGAATCTAGACAATCTTTATGGTCTCTTCCAACCCAAACCATCCTATGATTTTATGAGGACCTGCTTTTACGCCAATACATCAAATGCATTTAGGGAAAAAAAAAATAAAAATCAGTCTATTTCCTCTTCCTATCTCTGGCTTCTCTTTGAGTCCTAAATACCTACAAACAGGGCTTCATAATAACTGTGTTTCCTGCACTCTGTGCCCAAGGCTCATGTTCTGCTGAACTGTGTTTCATGCAGATGCTAAGGGTAGGTGTGAGACAGAATGCAGATCCTCTCAATTGAGAATTCTTGGGCTTTCATTGGAGTAGAGAAAGTCATTCTCCAGGACAGCTTGGAAAATACTGTCTTATGTATAAGGAAATTCAAGAGAACCCCAAAGCTAAGCTCAAAACCAAGGGATGGCTGATGAATACTTACCACTGCAGGAATTCAACAGAGTCTGTTCTCCTCCTCTTCCTGAAGCCAGAATAAAAATTAGTGACTTTTGATAATGCCTTGCCCTTTATAGTGCTGGTGAATAGCAAAGATCCCCAGAAACCTAGGGACCATGTCATGTAGAGCATGGACACCCACAGAAAGCACTGTGTGCCCTTTCCAGCTGGAAGTCGGTGAAACCTGGAAGGTTCCTCTGAATTTCACAGTGTGATAAAGCAGAACCAGAACTCAGCCATGCAAAGCCAGAGAAAAGCAATCCAGTGTGTCCTGCTGCTTGCATTTGCACTGCACTAAAGCCCGAGTTAATGAGTTATGGAGAGCAGCATTTGGCCCAGTGGCAGAAGAGCCACATTCCAGCACGGAGATATGATGGATCTGAGCTAATGGGATGTGGGTAACTCTGAGCTGTCGTGGTGTTAACAGTGGGGCAACACAGCAGCCAGCCCCCGTGGTAAATATCCAGAGTGCACGGCTCATTTATTATGATAATTCCAAACTGTTTGAAGTAAAGCGAGCTCTGATTTACCTTCCCAAACTGCTGTACACCTTTGTTCGAGTTTCTGGGTGTTCTCTGCCTTGAGCTGTGTGTTAACATCTGGATAAAAATAAATGCAAAAAGGAATCTCATGTTCCACAGCTGCTGAATTTAAGAGGAATAGAGTGATTTGGTAGCATTTAATATGCTCTTTGTGTCTGCTTTGCACAAGAATGAATGATTAGGATTCAGCCTAGCCAAGAATAGGGTCATTTGTATATAATTTATTCTTCCATCAGTTGTACTGAAACAACTCTAGCTGACCTGAAAACTCCTGTTTATGGGGTACAAGGGTACAACGGATATCAGAACCCACCCTGTGTGAAGGATAAAGCAGGGCTGGGTCTTTGGATAGAAGCTCTGGTAAATACTATATGACTTTATACATTGAGACAATACTTACAAACATGACTTCCCGCTAACTTTAAATATCCTAATTTAAAGTTTGAGCAAATTCAATAGTAAAATAATGCTTTGCCTCTTTGATGCTGAAGTAGAAAAATGATGTGGGTAGACACTATATTATTGCACTGTATATTCAAGAGCTGCAAATTTGATAAGGTAATCTGCTTCTTCTCTTCTGTTACTCTTCACTTGGCAATTAGATTTAAGAAGCAGAATCCAGTTTCCTGATAAAAGTCATTATGTAAAACCCATGAATACATTCATATTGTGAATATTAGGGTCATCTTGTAAAAACTGCAAAACTAGCTTGGCAAATCAAGTTATTTTTGTTAGACCTTTGCTTTTGCTTTTTTCATATGTATGTTCCCAGTTTCGTACGATTGGTACAGTACAGTTTGCATTTCAATAGAATGAGATAAGCCTTCT
>VXBU01005406.1:750442-774302 GCA_013400315.1 Bombycilla garrulus
GGAGATCTGGCAGCCAGGAAAATACAGGAGAAACCAGAGCTAAAGTAACCCAAGTGACAGGGAAACTCATAGATGCCTGGAAATTAGGGCTCAGACTGCATTTCTTTGTAAGAGAGTTTCCTAGGTCTGCACACATACAAGATTCCTTTTTTTCCTTTATTTCTCTTTATAGTAAAATTGAAAATTCCAAGTTGATATATTGAATTATAGCAGTATTACTTGCGTGAACTGTTTCCTAAATCTGCATTTCTGCCAATTTAACCTCTTGGTTAAAAGTAAACTCAAAGAAAACTCTGGGCTTTGAGCTATAAATGTATTTTGGCTTTGAACCTCCAGCCTTGACCTGGGGGTGCACCAAATCCAGAGCTGGAGTCAGCTACCTGCGATTCAGGGCACAAGTTTAGCCACGAAGGGGAAATCCCAGAGTCTTAGCTCAGGAGATTTAAGCACGATCAAGTCACTTACTCAAATTAGCTTAAAATCCCAAAGCACTCTCAGCCTAAGCGCTCTCAAACCCCAGCACTGCCGTGGAAAACCCTCACGGGTGAGGTGGGAGCTTTCCCAGCGCTGTCGACACCCAGCAGGATGAACCTCTGCCCTGACCCACTTGTCCTGCTGATTACCCTCAGAACAACACCAATAATTTATGTCCCCTTGCTAATGCCTCAATAATTGCTAATTTTGTTTCTTTTTTGCTCCTATCAGGCTTTCTGCTTTTCCTCGGCACCTTTTTAGTGTCCCCCTCACTGAACTGCCCACATTATCTCAGTCCCTCCCTCTGACTTACTTTTTCCTAACATCAACAAGTCCAATCCTTGTCTTGTTCCACTTCTCCATCACTTCTCCATTACTTCAAATTCCCTGATTGTTTTTTAAGGCACACTACATCTGATTCCCACTACACCCTTTTCTGTCCCATCCTGGGAAACGTTTGAGGTCATATTGGACAGGGCCCTGAGCAGCCTGGTCTAGTTGAAGGTTTCCCTGGTCATTGTAGGGACTAGCTGACTTTTAATGATCCCTTCCAACCCAAACCATGCTATCTGTGACTCTCACCCCACAGTTGTGCTCCATCCAGCTCCCAGAACTTTTCCTTTCCTTAAACACAAGTCAACCACCTCCACTGCTCCCATCCTGACTTGCCTCCACCCACCCTTCCAGAGGCTGGGTGATGTGCTTGTCCCTCGGTCTTTGCTCATCCTTTGCACGTGGCATTCATGCCACACACAGATGTAGCCTGGCAGGGAATCATCTATATTTTATAAATTAATTTAGAAATTAATAGATTAAAATACTTCATCCTTTCCTATTAATTTATGTTAGTACTAAAAAGGCAATGCTAGAACTATTTAGTCTACCATATCCATATCAAGGCCTCAGTTTTGATCTGAGGGAACCTGACAGCTTGGGCAAAGTTCTTTGTTCAGACACCACACAACATACCTTAGCAGTGCTCAGTGTGCAGCTGTTACAACACTAATTGGAATATGTTTTTAAATGTATCAGGTTTCCGAACATTTGCAGAATTATTTTCTTCCCCTCATGTGCAAAACCTAGTATTTCAGGCATTTAAAATGAGTGTTTAATCCCTACAATGTGTTAGTAGGTCATAAAATAAAGCTGGGCTAAGGTATTTTACACTGGGGATGGGGATAAGTCTGCAATTGAAGCTGGATGAAGAGGACCTACAAACATTAGGAAACCATAGGATCCCTGGCTGGTTTGGGTTGGAAGGGACCTTAAAGCTCATCTCATTTCACCTCCTGCCCTGGGCAGGGACTCCTTCCACTAGACCAGGTTGCTCCAAGCCCCGTCCATCCTGGCCACAGCCTCACCACCCTCACAGTGAAGACTTTCTTCTTAATACCTAATAATATCTCCCTAGTATCTAAAATCATAATATCTAAACCCACTCTTGTTCATTTTGAATCCATCACCCTTGTCCTGGAGAACTGTCATGCAGCGTCACAACGTTCATAACATCATTGGAGTCGAGACAAGTCAAAATGAAGCAGATTTGACATCCCACCCCACAGGTTGCATCCAATCCCATCCAAGATCCCCTGTGTCACCCATGGGGCATGGAGCGAGGAGAGATAGACCCAAGGAAGCTCACAGAAGGGCTCACGAAATGCTTGTGTTTCATCAGATGGATGAATATGCCACATTTTGCAATGAGATTAAATGATAAATCTCTCTCAAATATCTAGAGGAAATGCTTGGGCCTTTTTTTAGTTCATTGCAAAACACAGCTTCCCATGGGGGCCCACACTCAATCTACAGAGGGAAAATTATAACTAATCTGTTTGCAGAGTCTCTAAAACTGCATTCCTGTTAAAACAAGACAATAACAAAAACAAAAACCTCTGATAGTAAGTATCTCTCAATCTTCCTGGGCTAAAAGTCTTTGACTGAAAAGCTGTGCATTTCCCATTTGCAGTGGTATAAAAGTCACAAGACATCAGATCACAAGCTGTCACTGGTCCCAGACTAAATATCACCCATCCTTTGCCTAAGGCAAGTGGGTCTCTTTTCCGTGGGAGGGGGCCAAAAAGAAATCCCACTCTTCGGAGGAAAGAAGGAAACATTTTTGTGACAGTTAGTTGTTTTTTTTTTTACAGCTTCTTTTGAAGCTGCTTGGGGGTTTGGATGTTAGATGTAGTCCCAATGGAGATGGATTAGTGGCCAGAGCATAGCAAAGCGGTCAAAGGTGCAAGATAAATGCAATTTATATATAATTGCCCAAGCTGCACCTGTTCCATTTTCAATAGGAGACCTTGTCTGCAGACACAAACATAGAATATATCCTTTTTTTTTCTTTATTTGAGTGTAAAATGGGGAATTCTAAACTTGTATCAGAGTAAAGCAAGAAAAAATAACCTTTAAATAGCATGTAAATTTTTTATGAATCAAGCTCTAAATAAAGAAAACTCCCAAGCTGGGAATTCAAAATACTAGCCAGAGAGAGCTGATTTGCTACCAGGCTCAAGAACAATATTTAGTTTACAGAATCAATCTGGAAATAAAACTAGTGCTTGCATCAGCATGAAAGCTACAAAAATAAAAAAGAGGTCTTAATAAAATATACAGTGGAAAAGGAAAGGATGAAAGCCCTAGCACAGCTATGAGGCCCTCGACAGCCCACACAAGTAATAAAATAGAATATGATGTAATATAGAACAACAAAGAAAGGATTTTAAATTTCTAGGTAGGATTCTGAAAAACTGTTTCCAGCTTTTGTTGCGGAGCAGGCACGCTGAGAGTTCCCCTGTGAAGCTACAACAAAGCTGGTGTGTGGCAGACACAGGCAGAACAAACATTAACCTTCATCTCACTCCTCCAACGCTGGACCAGGAGCGGGATATTCCCGTATTTCTGGATGCTCCATTCTGTTTGCTCTCCTGCTCACTCACCCACTCCTGGTTTCCCTCCTTATCAGCAGGACAGAGAATTTTTTGCTCGCCAAAGCACCAATGCTTTGCCATGAAGGCAACCACCTTCTTCACCTTCCATAAGGAAAGTGTCTTGAACCTTGTGCTAAGCAGCTTGGAAAAATCTGAGATTAGACACGTCCCATATTGGCTCAACTAATTTCAGCCTGTCCAAATTAGGATGACTCCAGAAGTTTCCACAGGAAAATCATGTGAGCACTGAATGCCTGTGCTACCTGCCATGCTCTGCACCCTAATTACAGTGCTGCATCTCCTGGCTTCAAGGAAACAGGACCTTGCGAAGTTCAGACTCTAAGAGGGACACATGATTTCTCTCAAAACTCAATGGCATCCCAAAATTAAACTGTCATAATTTGGTTCTGCAACAAACAGCAGCCTCTGCACTAAATTTCGGATGAGCCAGAACCAATGCAATTCACTCATTGCAGTAATACAATAAATCTTCCTTCTCCCCATGAAGCTGAAAGCTATTACAGAATACCACCAATACTGCACAAATTAAAAACTATGGATTGTGAAATTTGTGGCCCTTTTTCTACTGTGTTCCAGCTGTGGCAGGCATGGTGTACAGAGGTAATCACAGAGCTCTTTGTCCTGGGGCCAGCCTGGGTCCTACCAAACGTTCTTGGGTTGACAAAAAGAACTGGCCAAATCATATTCTTCTTGCCCCAGCATGGAAACTCAGCTCCACTGCAACTCCTAAACATTCCTGTTTTCTCCTTTACAGCACTGCACTTGATTAACAATAAACTCAGATTCAGACAGCTTATGTGGTTTTACCTGTCAATGTTTTGCTTCAAATGATTTCTCTGTGATAATTTTTAGGGGCCTCTGTCTGACTCTTTTAACCCTTGTTCTAACACTGCCTGCAATAGGTACACAGACCTTGAGAAGGGGTGAAAAATAAAAATCTGATTGTCCCAAAGTTTTAATAAAACACATATATTCTTTCTACACAGAAAAAAGGAGATTGTTATAAATAACATCCATTATTTTGTGCTTCTCCAGGAAAGGCAGGAAGCATTCCCATTACTCCTAAAACATGTTTTTAATGAAGCTACAACAGGTCATTATAAGCTTCCCAGAAAACAGTAATACCCTCAGAAAAAAGGCTTTTTTCTCTTTTTAAGTTTTCAAAAGTTGGCTGAAAAGCCTGGGCCTGCTCTTACAATGACCCCAAAGGCAGAAGAGGGTATTATTTTCAATTTGTTTCCTTCCACTGAACACAGACTGCAGTTTCACACCTATGTTATTAATGCAACTACAAGCTGCGCCTGAAACTATCAAATTAATTTGAAATTCACTTAAGATGCACCTGAGCCATTAGCCAGAGTGCCAGTGCAGTGTGCCTCCTGAAGGGTGTGCATGAGGTATCGGGGCTGGCCCCAGCCAAGCCCTTCAGAGCTCCCAACCACTGAAACTCTGCTGTGTTGCACTGAGGCTCCATAAAAGCAAACACATCCCTGATAATAGTGCTTCCACTTTATCCAGTGAGCTCCATCACAGGATATCATGAATTAATATTTACAACACCCCAGAGAGGCAGGATGGTATCATTTCCCCGTGTTTCAAAGATGGGCGAAGGTGAGAGAAAGCTGAAGCAATTTGCTGTAATTCGCAGAGGAAGTCTGTGGTGAGGCAGGGGAGAGTGCAGCGCTCTCACTGCCTGTGCCTCTGCCACAAGACCATCCTTCCTGTCCCTAAATGCCAGGATCCAGCCTGATGATGTGCTATAGTCCTAGCATATTAAATCTGACACCCTATACATGTTCTGGATCATAAGGCTGAGTCCCATAAAATTGATGGACGTGAAGTTGAGAAGCCAAAAGGGACAGAGGAAAGAAGCAGGAGAAGGGTCCCTGCCTTGCAGCTGTGTGGCATTTTTCTAGGCAGTAGGTTCCCATGCTACTTCAAGACCATAACATATTTTTGCTATTACGAATGCAGTTTATTTTGCAAATCAAGGTGATTGCACACATTTCAGCTTGTCAAATTTTCAGCCTTTCAACCATATGTCTGTCGACCTTATGGACTACCAACTTTATGGGATTCAACCATATGTCCAGATCCCGATATATATGAAGGCCAGTTCTAACATAAGAGCTTTACAGTAGTAGTGTAGTAAACCATAATGTTTGCAGATGGCTGTAATAAAATCATTCAGGAGAGGAAAGGTGCAGGGACGTAAAGCCTTCAAAGCTTCTTCTACTGAATAAACAATTTGATCTGAATAATGTAGTGGGAAGCACATTCTGCCAATGAACTGGCTGATCTAGTCAAAAATGTTGCTTTTAATATTCTTTCCTAATCCCACATGTATTTTAACTTCCTTTTGTATTTTTCTTTGCGGGATCAGCTTAAAATTTGGAAGAAAAGTATAAGAAGGAAAAATAACAAAGTAAAGAATCTTGTTTTAAAGGCACAGTCCACTTCTAAATTGTAAATTTTTCATCTGTGAAAAGCCAAAGGGTTATGTGGGACCTGGAAGATGTATTAATAGAGAGGTATAAGGTTTTTACCCTCACATGGTGAGATTGAAGGATGATGTGACTTGCTTCATTTCCTGAAGCGGGACTCAGCTTTCAAAGTTAAGGCAAGTTTCCTCCTGAGTAAACTTTTTCTAACTCTAGGAAGTTGGAGTTTGGTTTATGTCCTGCTGCACAATAATTCAGATGATAATTCACATTCCCTTTGTCCAGCATAACTTGATATCTCTATTATTTGGGAAGCTCCGGTCCCATTTTCCCCTAACTGAAACATGCTGAGCCAATGTGTGGCCCTCAGAGAGCTCTGTCCTGGCTGACAGTGGGGAAGGGAGCACTGTCTGTAAGGGGAACCGTGGCCAGCATAGGTGTGATGGAAGGTCTTTTTCAAACCGAAGTATTTTTTAAGCTGACAGTGCGTGGTGAGCTTTGGCAAGCTTCTTCGAACTAGACAAAAATCACTTCCTACTCAGGAAAGAAGGGAACCTTCCCTGGGCATTGACTGGGAAGTGAAAGAGTGAACTGCAACCCACTTGTGCTGCTGCTGTGCAAAATCACAGCGAGAGGAAACCCCCTGAGCTGTTGACTTTCAGATAACTTGGCCAGAGCCAGCTCTCATGCTGCTAACGTCAGCGGCAGTTTTCCTATTGGATTAAATACAGCAGGGTCAGATAGTGTCTAAGAAACAAGAAATACCCTGTCGCTCTTCCTTCCCATGCCAGACTTTGCATTGACCAAGTTGCAGTTGTTTCTGAGTGCTAAGGTCTGTCTCATTTCAAGAGGGCTTGGCCTGGGAGATGAGGATTGCCACAGCACCTACCAACATTCAGCACGTCATACCCAACTGTCCTGCACCAAGCAGTAACAATCAAGAAAAACTAAAAACAAATAAGTCAGAACAGAGCAGAAGAATTTTCTGAAAGCCTCAGCACCTGCACAGAAGTACCCGTGGAAGATCATGACCCTCAATCCTGCCCTCAGCATGCACAGCTGCCCTACCTGTGTGCTCGTATTTGTGTCGCAGCAGGGAACTGCTCTTCTGGAATGTCTTGTCACATAAGTCACACGCGTACATGCCACTTTCTGTCTTCTTGATCTTCTTTCGGGACAGACAGGAGTCGGAGTCCGTCATGTCGTCCAGGCCGGACATGTAGTCTGGGGTTCCATCAAGCAATTCTCCCTGTGAGGGAACCACTGGTCAGCGATGGCCGCTCCCACCGCCAACCCTGCCCACCAACCACCCCAGGGAAGTTAAACTCATGACTCGCTGGTCCCTCTTAGCTTAGGAATATGAATAATGAGAAATGAGCTGATGGTAAGTATGGAAATAACAAGGAGCCTTCTACTTCTATGCCTCAAACCAACTTTCTGTCTTTGAGCACTCTGTGGTGTGCACAGACAAACAGTATTTACCGTACCAGCACTAAATATTTCCAAGAAAGTGTGAAGGGGAGGCTCTTCATGGCCAGCAAAAGGCATTTGTATCATTTTACAGAGGTAAATGTAAGAAACAGATAAGGGATCATTCCTTTCAAAATTCCAAAACTTGGATGTATTCTGTGTCTGTAGAAAGGTTTTAATTGAATTTTATATTTAGGTACAAATGTTATTATTATGCAATCCATTTAAATGTATGTCTCCTGACTAAAGGCCTCAAGCTATATTTTTATATTTAATTTTGTAATTTGAAATAGGGAATATTAATAACACTTTTTATCAATGTTCTATCTATGTTAAAACAGCCTTCAGCATTAAGCAATAATGAATGTGGATCAGTAAATTATTAAATTTCTTGATATTTATTTTGTCTCGATCCAAAGAGAGTGCAAACTTGCATGATAACATACATTTCCATTTGCTATCACATAGTTCAGTTTTCTTAGACTAGGTTTGCACTAATTAATATTAGAGAAGATTAAATAGGCTTAAATACATTTACAAAGAGGGCAGATGTACTGTAAATTGGAATAGTGGAACAGCTGTTATGGAGGTGCAGTGCTATTTATGCTCCTATTGTGCAAAGAGGGATTACAGTCTGTAATGTAAAACCATACCTGATTTTCACATTTCAAACTATAAAACATTTACTAGCCAGTAAAATTACTAATAGACGGTAATAGGACATGGGGGAACAGGCACAAATGTAAGAAAAAATTATTAATCTATAATCAGTTAATCTCATTTAACTAAACTCTGCACATTATATCTGAATACACCCGGCAAAAGGCTATAAAAGTACAAGACTTCTGTGGAGCTGCTCTTCCCTGCAGGCATGCAAGGGACAAAATCCTTTGCTACACCTGCGTTGACTCTGGGACGAGCTGAGGGAAGAATTCAGGGTTGTACCCAGGCACGGAGAAGTGCTGACCCAGATTACGTGTCCAGGGAAAGACTTTGTCTGCGATTAAGGGCCCTGGCTGCTACCTCTCCAAATAATTTCATTTAATCTCTGGGTTTTTTTTCAAAGCTGTTCCAGATGACTGGCAGGATTAGAGGACTAAGAGTCTGGGAAGAGCAGTAGGTGGCCCAAAGGAAGGGGCTATGGGTCAATGTTTCTGATTCCCCAAACATTTGTGAGAAGAGAGGACAACCTTCCCATGAATGGTGAGTGAACAATCCCCCAAAAATATGGAAAAGGAAGCTCTGAAGGCTTTCAAAGGATTACAGTGTCTATGAGGCTGTATGGAAATCTGTTTAGAGGGATCCAATTTTGTGTCCAAGTGTGGAGGTGACTCCAAAGGTGTCTCCCACTGCTCCTTTGCTCTGTGGTGAAATGCAGTTATTTCCTGAAGAGATAAATTTCCTTATAGTTTCCTTTTATTTTTTTCCTAGGATAGTTTTTTTTACATTATTATTATTATTACTATTATTATTATATTGCTATAAAAATCTAATGAGAAATGGCTCTCTAAACAGAACAAAGGTCATTATGCCTGTTCGAAGCAATTGGTACTGCTTCTGAATCCAAGTAGAGGTACTACTCTTAAGTTAACTGCAGTTTATTTTCCTACTCCACCACAACTGTCCAAGTTCAGACTTAAATAAGATCTGCTCATTTTGTTGGAAATGTTGATTATAGCTTTGGGCTTTTTCTTCTCTGAGACGACATATGACAAAATAGTAAATTCTAGTCTTTCAAAGGAGACAACAGTTGAAACCGTTTACCTGAAATCCTTGTTTCCGCTGGTACTTTCTCCTTTGCTGCATATCGGCAAAAGTAGCTGCTCCAGTTGGGTAGGTATAGGCCATATGTGGTAGGAAGCTCATCTGATCCAGTCCTGGGTATGGTCGCAGCCCAGGAATACTGGTCTGGACTGGTGGCATAAAAGTGGCCGGGGGAAATGCGCTCTGTGGTGGAAGTGTTGTATATAAAGGTTTGGCACTAAATGGGTTCATACCAAATACTGGGTTAGTGCTTTTATCCAGATTATTTGAATTAGAAAACTCCTTCTTGATAAAAGTCAAGTTCAGCGGCTCATCTGAGTTTTCAGATGATGAAGAAACACTGTTGTGTTCTAAATTTACACTATTAGATTTTGTTTTGTTCTTTGTGGCTATAATACTTTTGGGTTCCTTCATTTGTTTTGGTAAAGACAAGTCCAATGGCTCAGCCTGAAGCTCCTCAGAAGAGAAACTGTTTGGAGTGTAAGAACTACTGTGGGAGTTTTTAGAAGATGTGGAAGAAAGATTTAAAGGAGAAGGAGTATTGCTCCTAGAGTGGTCCAATTTATCAACTGGCTTAATATTGGTAAAATGAGGAGGTTTTGTTAGCCTGAGAGGAGTATCACAATTAGTAACACTGTTATGGAGTTCAGCTATAGATGGTGAAGTTATAGAGTCCACAGGCTTTATTGGAGATCTGGCTGACAAAGAGTCTTTAGTGGGAGTGTTGTTGGTGGCAGCCAGCGCCACCTTGGCACTGGCCCTTTCCAGTGATGGTGACCTGGAACTTGAATACTGGTAGACTTTTCTTTGTTCAAACCATTCCTTCACAAATTCCTGAGGAAGGCCAACAGCAATGGAAATTTTCAGTAGTTCATCAGAGTTGGGTTCCATATTCATAGCATAATACGCTTTAAGTACAGACATGTGGTCCTTATATGGGTTGATGGGGCTAGTCATTCCTTTCTCAGAAAGTACTGATGACAGCAAGAGGGTTTGCTTATCAAACACTCCAGGTTTGTTGGGAACCATGTTCTCGTGAGGCTGAAGGACTGCCTTGATTTCTTCGTTCATTTTACACAGGTAACGCTCATGCTGATGCAACGGAATGGGACCAGGAAAGCTTTCTTTACAGAACTGGCACGAAAATGGAGTGGACACGTTGTGGTTCTCTATCATCTTGTCTTCAGTCACCAGGTCTATTAGGGTTCGCAGCTTCTCTTTTTTAATATTATTGAGCTGCCTCCTCGAGTCTGTGGTCAAGCTCTGGAGGCAAGCTTTGGCTTCATTGACTTTCTCTAATGTATAGTCAATAATACTTTTAGTGGCACCATTATGACTTACTACTGGAAGACCCACGGGGGGAATATTGGGGGAGGTAACTCCTTGTTCCTCGGCTTGAGAGCATGAATCCTTCATATGGTAAACCTTCAACTTGGAGATCTCTTCAGCCTTGCAGTCCATTTTCTGCCTGGAAACCGTGTTGTCCACAATCTGTAGGACCTTCTGCACCTCGCTTAAATTGCTGCCTACCGCAGGAAATCCGAGCAACGGTGCTTCCATCCCTACACCTAAGTGCTGCATTGGACTTTGAGCAGACGCGTGAACTCCTAAGGGGCTGGTCGCTCCAAGTCCACCGTTCATAAAAGGACTAGTTGCACTAAACCCATGTGAGGCCATAAGAACCTTGTACTCATTGAAATCTAGTGGTTCTGTTTTAATTTTCAGTAGGCCTGTTTGCTCAGACATACTAAGTGGTTTGCCATTCTCCAGCTTGTTTCTCAGCTGTGTGATGGCTGAATTAGTAGGAGAGGAAGATACAGAATTAGGAGAAGAACCCGTCTTGATATTGTTTCTCATTCTGCCATTTACAGAGATTAAACCAATACACTTCTTGCTGCTGATGTGCGAACTGTAGGAGCCAGAATGGGAGAAACGTTTCTTGCAGTTTGGACACTCATATGGTTTTTCACCTAAAATGATAATTAAAACCAAATGTTAATTATCATTCTTGCTGCTATAATTGCATGAGATCGCATTTGGTATCTAACTGATCGCCTGTGTATCCAGGGATTAATAGTGAGGGAAATATTAATTCTGTGAACATGGCCACACACCACCACCATCACTGCTTTACCCTCTTCTTTCTACAGGTCTTGAGGTCAGTTTGGACCCAGGGTCTCCAGGTGGCACAGCCATCAAAGTGTGACATTGGCTCCAGACTGACTAGGGCAAGTCACAGGTAAGCACCCTGTGTGGAAGAGAGTCAAATCGAATCAAGACTGTTCAAATTTAATTTGTTTCTTTCTTTTTTTCTTTTCTCTCCCCTAAAATGGAATTTTGACCGGATATGAGCACCAGTATGAGAAACTGAGTGCTGATGTTAGAACCTCCACGTCAGTGCCTGGGCTGAGCCTGGTGACATTTTGTGAGCTGAATTCTGCATCAAGTAGGAGAGCCAAAATGCCCAAGTCATTCAATCTGAGATGCTTGGCAGTTTCTTGTTATCCGAGAATATGAGTTGTATTTCACTCAGGGGGACTTTTTATTTTGGAAAATATAATGGACTCTTCAGGTTCCCGCTGCACAGCAATGAATGAACGCTTCTGAACTCAAACTGCCAAACAATCTATATTATTTGCGGGAAGCTTTACTATTTCCAAATCTTTTAGCGAGACCATGGTATTAACAGCATGATAAATGAGGATGACTCAGATATCACTTATGAAATACTTTGGTAGCTCCAAGAAGCCAGAAGCAGAACTGTGTAAATTTTAAGCAGTCTTTAAAACTCAGCTAATTAAACAAAATGCAAATGAGCACACCAGCACCTCCGCTACTCACCACTGTGAATTCGCAGGTGTTCCTTCAGATGGTGTTTATATTTGAAGGCCTTGCCACACTCAGTGCATTTGAACTTGCGATTGCCTGCTCCTTGGGTCAGCATTTGGTGCTGGGAGGAAAAGAAGAAAACAAAAGAGACACCAACATGAATTTTATGCAAGAGAAACCATGAATTTCAAGCTTAAGAAACAAGAATTAAATTAATGTGGTTCTGAATTCGTCTAGTGGACCAAAAGGTCTGCATGTACATTTATTTGTCTCATCAGTGTTGCAATAAAAATCAAAATGTTGGCAGTAAACCGAAACAAATGAGAAAGTACTTTCACATGAGCATTCGATATTTGCTTTAGAATTATTTCCTAAGTCTCTCATCAGAAATGTGTTGCTTTAAGGTATCTTACGATGAGAGAAACGGTTTTAGAAGATTTGTGGCTCTTAATATTCCTAGCAGATTCTGAACATGTGGGACTCAGCTTGTTTAAAAATTCTGTTTACTGCATGTGGAGGAAAGAGAGAAACACTGTCGTTAGTGGCATTTTGTGTAAGATTTAATTCATTATCAAGCAGGAGAGACTGCATCTTCAGCATAAGCTGCTGCTGGAAATGTTTTTTAAAATCACAGAGCAGCAGGAAAGACTTGAGCTACCTTTCGTGCCATGTTTTCCCCCGGTGCTCTTCTGAGGGGCGAGGGAAAGTTGAAAGTTAAAAGTGGTGTAAAGATATAATCAAAGGCAGCTGACCTTTTTGCAACAAGCAAGGAAAGCCCCATGACTTTGAATTTGGAGAGAAAAAAAAAATTAATTAAAAAATAATCATTATCTTGATAATCATGTAGCCAAGCACTCCGGATGTTCAAGGTAGGAGGTCAGCCTTTTGCAGGCAACCACGACACAAAAGGCTTTTGCAGGAGCGGGGAGGGNCCGAAACGGTATGACAACTGCGAGGGTGTGCTGCCTCTTCCCACATTCCTGGCGAGACAGATGGTGTTACATGGGACACAGGGAGGTTTGTTCAAACAGCAGCAACCTTCAAAGATCAAGCAGAGCCCAGCCCGCCGCGCGCCATTGAGGGACCCGCGCTCATATGTTGCTGAGTTGCATAAACAAACAGCAACAGCTGTTTTGTCTCCCCCCATCACCCTCCAAGGACTACTATAAACTTTAGTTGTGCCACTGTTAATATGATACAATCATTTTAATTTACTAATTGTAAATGCCATGAGCAAATGAGGGGACTTTTCAACACCAAAGCTACCATTCATAATGCGCCAGTACCAGCGCGCTCTCGCATGTGAAATTTCAGGCAGTTACGTTGGATAAACATCCAGGCGGGTTTTGTTCCCTCCCCTGGCGTTTTTAATGATACAAGGCAAAAGAAGAACCTTACAGTGGATCAGGTTAGGAAAAATATACATGGGAAAATGTGTTCATCTACTGAAAAGCCATGGAAAAGAAAGAATAGGAGAAAGCGCTCTGGAGTAATTTGTATTGATTTAAGATCAAGCAAAAGATACGGTTCTCTTAAAAATGCTAATTGCAAAAATTGTGTGATTAGGAAGATGTGTGTTTGCTTAACTGAATTTACCTTCTGCTGAGAAAAACCTACCAAGAGAAATCCAGCTGATTGTGGTTTTCAGGTTTTTTAAGAAAAATAAATACAGCATAAAGCCTTTATAATTTGACACAATGCACACATCTATTTATTCAACTTTTAACCACGTCATTTGAGCTTCCATTACAGCCTCCTCAAGATGGGTTTTCAGAAATAATTCTCCAGCTAGGAGCAGTTTTTCTCCTAGTGTGTAAGGAATTCTGTGGCACAGGTCTATCACCAGCCCATCTAGGAGCACTAGGGAAGCTCAGTCACCTGTTTGAGACACCAGCATTTCCTTAAATGTGACACTGATATAATATTACATGTACCCCATCGAGGAAAAAATGGCTTTGATTTATTGCAGATACGCTGCCGGGCTATACAAATGAGAGCAATGCCCAATTCCAGTGGCACAATCACAAATGATAGCCTGTGTGTACTGTCGGAAGAGTTCTTCTCAAAATGTGTAATTATGTCTAACAAACGATTATACAAAATACGCATAATTTCATGTGATTGAAAAGGTTACTCAAAAAGTAATGAAAAAATATTAGCGGATCTTTCAGTATGTCTTGGAGCTCCTATTTGCAACACTGCAAAGTAAAACTAGGTGAAAAATGGAATTAAAATTGCTGAGATGTTTAATAATGTATAATTAAAATGCTACAGTTTCATTCACTTTTTGAGGAACATAAAAACGAAACTAAAGTCAAGTTAAAGTGCAAATAAAATTTCTAAATTAGAAATTAACACACTCATTCGATCGTGAACATAAGACTATTAAATCATATTAGAAGAGACCATCAAAAAATCATTTAGACCTCAATTAAAGCTATTACCATTAAAAGATCTGCATCTTCAAAATGCCATGAAAAATTAATAATGATTGCCAATCAAAGCAATATCGTTTCTCTAAGGGGTTATTACAGAAAGAAATCACTTAAAACCAGCCCCCCACCTGATCTGTCCCTGGCTTGTGTGTCACCATATGCCGCTCGAGCTGGGTGCGGTAGGCAAACGTGTAGTTACAGAGAGGGCACGAGAAGTTCTCCTCGTTCTTCTCGTGGCGGTACTTGATGTGCTCCTTGAGGGACGTCAGGCGCTTGTAGCCCCGGTCACAGTAGGGGCAGGTCAGCAGTTGGGCGAAGGCATCTGGAGTTCCAGGTGGCAGGTCTGCGCCCCGGGACGGGGTTGGGGGGGGGGAAGAGAGGCAGGCCAAAAGGTCAGCAAATCAATGGCAGCTCATGGGCTGATTGCCCGGGATGGTATGAGAGGAATCGCCGCAATCTGCTGCCCGGGAGGGAGGGACGGCCCTTCCAACCAGCGGCGGGAGGCACCGGCACCCGCGCACGCCCATGGCAGACTCGCAGGGCCCGCGCTGGACCCCGCCGGGAAATTAATTATGGGCATCACTCCTCCTGCAGACCTGGCTGGCTGCAAAACTAAGAAATACTTGTTCTGATCAATTGGCAATTTGCATTCTAGCCCCAGCTCGTTACGTTACATGTGCCATTGACCAAATCCTTCCTACTGACTCTTCTCCAATTATTTATCAAGGCACTGGAGAGCAATAGGCTGGCTACTCTGTCTTTTGTTGCATTAAAACTCTATCAAAACTCCCCAAACTCCCAAGTAGAGCAGCAGCCCTTCTCCTGTTTAAATTCAGCTCTTCAGTTCACCCACCAAATAATACAAATGTGCTGACTAAAAAATCACAATACACTGAAATTACAGCCCCAATCTTTGCTCATGAAATTCCATGCCGCTGCAGCTGTTCTTCAATTTTTAAGGTAAACACCCAGGCATGTAGTGCATTTATAATTGCAACAGCTGCACGAGGTCAGGATACTGGCTAAAAATGAATTACAGCCTCACCATTTTCTTCTTGCCCATTGGCCTCTGGAGTGCCAAGGCGAGACAGTTCCTCGGGGGCTTCAGGGTAAATAATGGCTGTGTCGCTGCGCTGCAGGTACTCTGCTATGCTGACTGCATGCCCATCTCCTTCCTCCAGTTTCCTTTTGGCAAAATATTCCTCAAAGTCCGACGTGCAATTTGCGTTCTTCACTAAAATAAGAGAGGGGGAAAAGAAAGGGTGGTTGAGTGCATGGTCCCAGAGAACTTGGGCCAGTCAGCAGTGTTAGATGTTGAGCGGATGTGCTGGAGCTACAAAGCTGGGGCTGCAGCTGGATCCTGGCTCTTGTCGGCCTTACTCCAGCTCCCAATAAAATTACTGTGGGCTTTCCACCAGTGTGGATGGAAGTAAGGGAGGGCAATTAAATTAACAAGAACATGGGGCTCTACAGGGCAGCAGGAGAAGTTTATGAGGCTTGGGTAATGCAGGTAATCTCTCCTTGCTGGAACCTGAACAACCTTCAGAGGGCTCCTGGGGTCCCACAGCCTTTGGCATGAGCACAGCTCAACCTACAGGACTGAGCTCAGCTGCCTCTGGATCCCACAGACCCTGAGACAGTCCCTATGTGGGGAGGTGGCATTTGCAGGTCCTTAAAGACCAAACTTTTCTGAGACAGGTCCTTCCTCAGGCTGCTCTTTGTCAGGCCCAAGAAGAAAATTGCTCACATCTTCCCGCTTTTTCTTTCCTCCCTGAAAAAATAACTTATAATGAGAGAATGGGTTGTTTTAAAAACTTATTGCTTCATGATTTCTGCAAAAGAGCCACATGGTTTAGACCATAACAGGGTCACCAAGCCCAAAACCACCCTGACAGTCCACACAAGAGTTTTCCTTCTTTTCTTAAATATAAGCTCAATTTTTTATTATACATGCAATGTCCATGAAACATAACACATGCTCAGCCACAAAGCATTCTGTTACTAAAAATGTACTTTTCTCCTCCAATATGAACACTGCTTACAGAAAACACCTTAAAACTCTGGGATGTCATAGACAAATAATAATATAATTATACTAGAAAAGAAAAAAAAAAGGAGATTATTATTTTCTTCCTCTAAATTGTGTTTCTTTGTTTATTAACAAGTCTTGAAAGACACAGTTGGTGGCAGGAAACTAAAGATACTTGTTTTTAACTGAACATAAATGAAAAGAACAGCTTATGATTGATTAATTTTTTGACGTATTTCTGCTGAGGTGAAATAAGAAAATGAGGAAACACTATGAACTATTCTGGAGTTCATGTAAAATACTAAACAGCACAATTCTGCTGTCAGGGAGCAACATGGAGTAAACACATAGAAATCAAAGGGGTTATGGTTTGTAACCACTGGAAATGAGAGACTAAGCAGCTCCTTGGTATTTACAAACAGGTGAATATTTTGCCTTAGTTTCCTACGAAAATGCAAGGCAGTGATGCTGGCAGTGAAAATGAGACATGACCTCTGACTGGGGCACAACTGGGAGCCTGCAGCGCCTGATTTGAAGCTCTGATCTTGGCGTCATCGATAAAAGTAGATATCCGTCTCTGTAAACCTCATCCCTTTAGCCGATAAAATCAAATCCTCTGGCTGAGACAAATATGCCCTATTTTTCATATGAGCTGAGCAGCTTCTCAACCGTTCTGCAGTATTTTAGTGACAGTGACCAAATGGCACAGGGCACGGGACCCGGGTTGTGGAAGGAAACTTCTGTTCCTATCACAGTGGTTTTGTAGGGAATGGCTGCACCACCACAGAGTTCCTCTTGGTCCTACGGCAGCTCCAGTTACCATTTGTTATTATCGTGAGAAAAAATTCTCCTCTTCCAACCCCAAAATAAAGCAGCTTCTAGAGAAGGGGAGTATGAGTGTGGAGAAGACAGAGCACTTTATCTCCATTTTGTTCTGGGATAGAAATATAACAAAATGGTGGTTACTGAGTACACCTTATGCACAAGAGCATCACAGTAGGTGTAGGACTTCTTGTTTTTTATCAAAAAAAAAGAGCTGAGACTTTTCTTTTTATTCTGTAAATCTAACTTTTCATTCCTCTGTTATGCCTAGGTCTTCCAAGTGTTACAAGATCATCTACCCCTGTCTTAACATTACCCAGGCTCCACTCCTTCTCTTGTCTTAGCAAGAGATCCAAGGAAAACAAGTTTATTTCTGCCAAATCTGGGCCAGGAGCCAATAAGTGCTACCTGTGAAGCAAGGAGAGGGAGTTTTTCTCCTGAGAGAAATGGGATGGCTCCATAGGATGGTCCCATGTGTTTCTCCCCCAGGTAAACTAGGGGTACTTGGAGTTTGCAACTGCATTTATAGGATTAGGATTCAAGCTACCAAGCAAGGCTTGAGTTAATATTAGGAGCTTCCATCCCCAACTCAAACCCAAATGAGGTTCTTCCTTTGTGCCCCTAAGTCTATCTGGAGGCTGATCCAACAGGCTGTGGAGGACTGCTGTGATATTACTGGCCTTGGCTTCCTAATTCTCAGGATTATTTAGCTTCTATGTCTGTGCGTGCAATCCAGGAGCTAAAGCAAATGTTTATGTCTACATTATAAACCCCTAAAAACAAGGGGATTTAGTGGAAAAGCTGATAGATCCTTCACTGAAACAATACAACCAGCACTGCAACGCTGCAGATTAACACAAATAGTGCAGGGTGTCCATGTGGGTCTGGTTTCTCACCAGCAGCATTACTGACAATTCAGACATGGCTGGAAGCTCACTCAGTGGTACCAAAAAGACAACCATTAGGTTGCTCTCTCAACTTCTGAGTGGAAGACTTGCTTCCCCCCTCCATGCCCTGATTTATTTTCCGTGTACAAAGCCATTTTCCCAGACTCCTTGTGGGCTGACACTGCACACACACCGCACATCCCCTCCTGCGAGGTAAGAATTCCAGCGAGATCTACGGTGGGTGACCTCACCAAATAAGTCCTTTTTTAGTTAATTATTGGAGCCTGGAGAGCAGAAGCATTTTCAGCTCCAAAACCTGGTGTGGCTGTGTCACATAAAAATAAAACACATTAAGGAAAGCTACCTTTGGAGGCATTTAGGACCTTTCAAGATAAAGTGGGACAGAGGTCCAAGGAGCTTGAGAGACCAGTTAATTTGTGTGGGAACTCATCCTGCGAGATGGTGATAGCTGCCCTTAATCTCAAACAAAGCTAATAAAACCACAGTTTTCATTAGCCAGGAAGTGAGAGGCCCCCATTGGTACACACAGATTATAGCCTGAAAACTGTGTGTCCTCCAACCTGCCAAGTTTTGGTTCTGTTTTCCTCCCCCTGAAAGTTTTCCTTTCCCTTCTTTAAATTATGTTAAGAGATCTTTACTTGAATTTTGTCAAGTGTTACTAATCGAAGTGAGGAAAATTTTTCTGTTTATTTACAGGGATTTTGTTAATATATTCTCTGCAAGCATCGCAGTTGCAATAACCATAAAAGGTAGAATAAAATAAACCATAAGAATTTCTTCATTCACATTTTAAAAACCTCTTCTGCTAAATATCACTTTTTCAAGTCCCTATTGCAGAAATCCTCAGAAATATTTACAAATTCATTTAGGAGGATCAAAATCCTAAATTTTCACCCTAATGGTCACTTCTGCTTTTTCCCTATGAAGCCTCCATGGCTCATTATAAAAATGAAACTGATTAATGCCCGGATAACAAGATATCTCCTTAAGTACCACTAGGAAGTGGCCACTCTCACAATAGCAGAATAATTTAATAATGGAGACCTTTTCTTTTAGTTTTCTTTCTCTACTAATGACATTTTGCAGAGAATTTGATGCTAAAAGTGCACTACAGATATTGCATGCACCTACAGAGACTTTCTGGTTGGATATATGAAAATCATTGGGTTGAGCCTCAGCCTCACATCAGCTGCTTTACTGAACATCAGTATTAGATCCCCTATACCCTGCAGGGAAAAACTGAGGCCAAACACTCAAGATAGACCCCAAGCCTATAGTGAGGCTGAAGAAGAAAACTTTGAACACTTCACAGACTATCCAGGAAGGATTTCAAACAGCTCAGGGACTGATTTCTTCCCTTTCCTTGTCAAATAATGGTTGAGGACCTCACTGGGCACAAATGGGACCTTTTACTCTTAATAAAAGAAAGTAGAGGTCCTCACAGTCACCTGGTATCTCCCACTCAACTTGAAAAGATTGGCATAAGGACTTAATTTATCAGAGCATTTATTATGCCTAAGTAATCTGACATTGCTCTTAGGAGTCTATGGAGATTGCAGCAATGAAAGAAGCATGTTCTACCCAACCTGACAAGGCATCAGCCTCCACTGAAAGAGGCTCTGAACACCTCAGTGACCAAAGAATTGCATGAAACACTGCCAGAGCAACCTGTGATGGTTATTTGAGCAAGCCTCCCAGAGTAGGTGGGGTAAAGAGGAGCCTGGGACTTGCACGGGACATTTGGAGAAGGAATTGACAGGAGCAACACACAGAGAAGCTCTTACATTTTAAACGCAGACCACCTAAATGCAAAGTACTCCTTGAGCCATGAGTTTGCAGTGCATCAAGCTGGGTAGGGGTCACCCTTAGTTATTCTGTGGGGAACTGGTTCCAGACGAGGCAGGACACCCCATGGACCCTCCTCAGGGCTGGCAGAGGGGCTGTGCCAGCCCTCCATGGCACCCTCTGAGAGATTTTGTGAGGCCAACAATGAGCTGGAAGACAAGGGCATGAGATACTGGAAGGGAAGGGACTAAAAGGACATGAAGTCTTCCCCTTCAAGCAGACCACACTGCAAGCATGAAAGAGTCAAGGCCCGTTATGGTAAGGAAAATATGCACAAAGGAAGTCACACGGACTGATAGGGGACCTCAAACCCTCTGGTAATGGTAATTCAGATAACCATCAAGCCTTCTTTCTGAATCAGATGTCTTATAAAATCCTGTTTTTCCAAGTGCTAAGCACAATTTGTCACTTTACTGCCGTCTCTTGGAAATAAAATAAGCTTTTGACATACATATGTAGCCAGTTCTGCACAGCAACATCATTAAGTACATACGCAATGATGAACTGTGCCTCAGTGCCACCCTCCTTTCATGCATAATAAATCTAATGGATGAAGAAAGCAGCGACACGGTTTTATTTTCCTATTATTTTCCCCCTCAAGAATGATAAAGTAATTTTCTTGTGTTACTTAATAAGAGCACTGGGGTTTTATGTGGGTGTTACCAACATTAGGAAAGTGTGAGTAATAAAATCCTTGTGAGACTTTGGTACCACCTTTTACAGTAATATTTGTGGAGAGTGTTACCTATGAAGTAAATTTCATAATGGAATGCACAGAAATGTACCTATACTAGAAAACTCTTCCTTTTAGCTGTGTAAATCTACCTGCAACATCTCAAATTGTGACAAAATGCAGCAGGAACACTGGATGATGTACGGCATTCAGCTGTGCTGAGGACAGAGTGGGGCCTTTGGAAAGAACACAGTAAACCCCTGAATTCATTTGGATTAGAAAATAGCAACAGGAACCTTTTGCTGGTTTGCTCTGCTACAGAAAAAGAGATGGCTCACAGGTGATGCCTGCTAAATATCTCTGTCACACTTCTTGTGCCACCAAATGTAGTGATTTCTAAGAAGAGTGGAAAGAAAGAGATGCAAAAAGTGGGGTAAAAAAAAGAAAAATATTAGCCAGAAATATTATAATCTCATAAATATGCATTTAAAGCGTGTGTGTGTATGTCTGGATCTATGTAAGGGGTTTATGTGTGTCTTGCTGAAAAGATGTTTTCAGTCTCTGAAGCAGCTCACTCTGTGCACCACCCAAATCTGGGGCTGCCAAGGAGGGTGCACCCCATCCTCCTTATCAAGCTCTTCATACAGTCTCTCTCATTAAAAGGCTGATCTATCTTGGCCCAGCCAAATTAAACTGTTCAAGGTTCACTCTGCCTGGGAAAACATCTCATACTGCAGAGAACTATTATCTCCCAAGGATGCAGCTACAAGGAGTTGGGGCTAAAATGTTGTGGGACACAGGAGTGAGAACAAGGACTCTTCACTGCATGAACTGAACATTGCACTCTTGTGATCAAGTTGGTGAGGCGGATATTAAAAACCAGGAGAATTATGTCAGTATTTTCCAATTTTTTTTAACTGAAAACAAGAAATAGATTGCTTTGTCACTCTCACTCTTCATGCACAGCTAGCTCTACGTGATCCCAAAGAAAAGTGACGCTCACTCCATGCAAGGCCTTACCTGTACCATTGTTTCCGGTGGTCTGAATTGTGGCTTCAGGCCCCATAGTGTCATAATCTTCCTTCATTTCTTCTGTGAAATAAAGCATGCACACTTTTAGCACGGACACAGTGGTGAAAGGCTCACAAAGCTGGGGAGCACACTGCGGTGCCGGGGAAGATCCCGCTCAGGGAAGGAGAGAAAAGGGCTGTTGTGGATCCCTGCACAATGGCTTTGTTCTGGGAAGCGAATGAGTTCAGCAGTGCTGGAGGGACGAGAACTTATTTACTTTAAACATGAAAGCCAGTGGTGGAAAACAGAACTATTTGTTCAGGGTAAACGAAGGGCTTTTCCCAATATCAAATCTAATAAGCAGTCGGGTGAGAAAAAGGGATGTTTTTTGTTCTTTTTTTTTTTCCCCTTCTTATTTAAAAGAAATAATCAGTTAACAGACACTGTGAGATCTATACCTGGAAGAAAATGCAAATGCAGAAGGAAGATGTAAAAACTTCTTGTATCTCCCTCTCTATCTGTCTATCGCCACGTAGATCTGAGCTGTCACTGTCATTTTAACCTCATTTGAGGCACAGCACGTATTAATACTGAGTAGTGCAGAAATGTGACAAATCCTCAACTGTGG
The DNA here is from genome assembly GCA_013400315.1 of Bombycilla garrulus. NCBI lineage: Eukaryota > Metazoa > Chordata > Aves > Passeriformes > Bombycillidae > Bombycilla > Bombycilla garrulus. The sequence continues at coordinate 772,723 of VXBU01005406.1, forward strand.
GCAGTTCTCCTCTGCCCCTACTACACGTCTGCATCTTCTGTGCACTGGCAAAGTCTGCCTTTATGGCCATAAATTGGGTTAAGTCACATGCAAATGAGCATGATACGTGTAAAATTATTTATTTTGTATTTTTATGGATCGGTTTACTTTCCATGAACCTGGGGGGCTCAGAGTGAATTAAAATAGCTTTTAGAAGAGACTCCATCACTGGGGAGAACACTTCTTTTCCTGGATGTTTCAGCCTGCCTGGCAGTACCTGTCAAACTTGGTTTCTTGCTGCTAATTTGTTAGTTCATGTGCAACAGGTATTCACACATGCAGCCTGGATAGGGTTTAACCTTCCAAAGTGCTTTCACACGCAAAAGAAAAAATTATACAGAGCGTTTCTTTCTCGCCTTTTCAACTTCTAAATGCCAGCCTTTCTCGATCTGAAGACATGCACAAACACACAACTTCTCCCTTTCCTTTTTTTTTTTTTTAAGTGAGAGAATTTAGTATTTAAGTGAAAAAATCTCCTTTAATCATTCATTGAGATGCACTTGCAAGAAATAAAATGGCACAAGGCACCCAGAAGTGGCTCAACAATGACCATATAAATGAAAAGAAAAAAAGGAGAGAATTTCCCAGAAACAAACATCAGTCAATGATGATTCAGGAAGATGGATGCTGCTCGGCCAATCAAGTGATAGACTGGCAAGAAGATCAAACCATGCTATTAAAATTTTATTGATACATGAAGCATTAAAATTCTTATTATTCCTTTTTTTCTTTTTTTTTTTTTTGTGAGAAAGATTTTGATGAGGACAGAGACTGGCCCAGTATTAATCCATTTCCATGACAATGATTTGACTGAAGATAGGGGAATAATATAAACAGAGCACATTCTCGGTTCATTCCTAAATTTGTAATCTTGTAGTATTCTTCAGATGTCACACTCTACAAGTAATTAGTTGGTAGAATAACAGGTTCTAATTGTATCATTCTAATCAAAACTAAAGCACAGAATGACTTAATTCAGAGCTTTACAACCAGCGTACAATACTGTGGTATAAATATACATGTTTATGGCTTTGAAGCTTAAAAAAAGAGAAAAAAAATTAATGAAAGCTCTTAAGTTAAAATATGCAGGTACAAACAGATGCTAAATTTGTACAAAAGCATAGAATATGCAGACCAGATGAAAAATATTTGTTTAAACTGTACAGCAGACAAGCCAGCCTTGATTCTTTTCCCAGATCTGGCATTCTGCCTCTCTAAGGATCATTTTCACAGGGTTATCTTGCGTCCAAAACATTTAGGAGTTCAATATGTATTAATAAAATGTTGTCAATTATGATAATTGATTTGCTGAGCCAGTCTCACATCTGATATTTTTATTGCAGCCTCCCAGAAATTTTAATCAAGGTGCAGTGTTTCTGAGAAGTTCAGCCTTCGATATAAATATAGCCATTGTGATTTTCTTCCTTGATCATCTCATGTGATTTCTGGTAGTAAGGAGTCACAAGTATCAGAAGTTTTCCATCTGAGGGCACATCTACCCAGTCAGCAAGGGGAAAACAGTTAACAGCTTTTTTTTTTTT
>VXBU01005406.1:781565-787791 GCA_013400315.1 Bombycilla garrulus
TAGCAAACCTTCTCCATGCCTCCTTAAAACAAATGATACCTCAAATACTATCATCGGACAGATTAATTTTACAGTCACATTTAAGCAAACAAGATGTTCTTTTTGCTGCCTCTATGAAGACTTTCCTTGTTTTATGTACTTTTTTTTTTTTTTAAACAATGCGATGGCAGAACTACATGTGACATTTTCTCCCCTAAATGGTACCTGCTGAGAAAAATTCCACCATTAAAAATGGCCCACGCTAGCATTTAAATGTTGATAATAATTAGCCTGGCATTTGAAATACAGTGGTTGCACTGTTGTCTTGAAGATGTTCTGCTCAACATTACCTAACTAGCCCCTTTTCATACTTACGTGCTCTCTGTACATTATTCTGTCAGTTACTGAACAAATAAGACATCAGTTGCTAATGTATTAACATGCAAAAACTACGCTTAAGGGCCAAACACTGCCCCCAGTCCACAATGTAACTCCCATTGATGTCAAGTACTGTTAAGGTTGTGACAACCAGTAAAAGAAGGGAGCTGAAAAGTAGGGGATCAATTTTCTCCCTGATCTGCAAGGAATTTATGCAAACGGCTCCCTGCAGAAAGAGGGATGGGAAAGGCGGCGGCGTGGGTCGTGCCACCGGATGGGAGCTGCTGGTTTCCTCCTGCTCTGGCCCATTGTGCACAGCCTCAGCCATGGCATCTTAACCTTCTGAGGGGTGCCCAGTCACCTCAGGTGTGCACTCATCTCAGGTCCTATCGCTCCCTGCTCTTGATGTGAGGTAAAAGTAGGTGGCTGCTAAAAAGCGGCAATAATTCGCAGAGCAAGGTGAAAATGAAAGTAGCCACAGAAGGACAAAAATATGCCTTTCTCCTCTTTGGGTGCTGAAGAACTCACACTCCTAATGACATATCTACAGACAGCCCTGCTCAGGAGTGGCTGATGACCAGAGGAGAAACCACAGGATAAGTCTTGGGAGCAGCAGGCCTGGAAACAGGAGAGAGGAAACTGCTTTCTTCCAACTGGCTCTTGGACAAGCCAAGCCATGAGCATGTATGCTGGCTTGGTGTGTGCAGATGATTTAGGGCAGAAAGACTTACACATGGCTAAACTCTGCATGTAGGCAGGAGAGTACTTTTTTATGCCTTTGTTAGATAACAGAATCCTGTAATGCTCACAACACAGTGGAGCACATTAACTGTAAATGATACAATCTAAGAATCAAGGAACAGCATTGCCCCTGCATCTCCTTGCTTTTGTCATCCCCAGATTCTAACCAGAGAAGGCCTTACCTGCTTTGTGTGAGCATGTGATTCCCATCCCCTCTGTTCTATTACTAATGAGTGTCTCTCATCCTAAGAGAAGCAAGAATGATACCAGTGATGGCAACAGGAAGCTCAGGGTACACCCACTCCTTTCCCCCTAGAATAAGCACTGTTCTCAGGGAAGGTACATTGATAATAAAAATACATTTTTAGAAATTTCTCAGGCAACCATAATTGCTATGGGAATGGTGACTCTAACAGAATGTACCTTCAACACGTAAACTCCACAAATAAGAAGGCTTAGGATTTGAGAGGCAGCATTTTGCCAACAGGCAGGACCTCAGCTGTCCTGAAGATGTGATATTAGAAGGGTGCAAAAAATAGAGGAATTTGAAATGCAGATTAAGGGTTGCTTAATCCCAAAGCCTAAAAGCTGATGCTTAGGTCAGTGTCTCACCTCTCAGGTTGCCTTTACATGCACATCCTCTGGACTATGCCTCGAGTGAAAATAGTTAAACACACTACAGACTTCAGGAGGAAACTGTGACGCTGTTTTGAACCCCGTTGACCAGCCCACTGCAGGCTCCAAGAAGAGCCTGTGATACTATTTCAAACTCCAGTAACAAGGAACACTCCTATACCGTGTAGGCAAATGACTTCATTTTTTTTCTATTTATATTTTTAGCCAGAGTCCTGAGGCTGCTACCGAAGTTGCACTGTCAGATGAGATACACTACACGTTGGTGAGGCTCTTGGCTCCCTCTTGGCTTCTCTTCTCAGGAAGTGTTTGTTGCTTTGTTCCTGCTAATGACAATGGGATTCATCAAAGTTTATATATCTTGACTGAGAGACATTAATTTTGGCAGTTGCGTGGTCAGCCAGCCTCTGCTATCCTTGTAGCTGCCTCTGCACTGCAGGGAGAGACCAGTTTTTTGGATGCTGACGACCAGGAGGAGACTCATCTCCCTGTGAATCTTGAGGGTGCTGATTAAATCACACACACTAGATTTCCAGACTGGAATTTCTCTGCTGAATACATACTTTTAAATGGTTACACAGCAGTAAGAGCACAGCTGAATGCTTTTAGGAACATAAATAATTGATTATTTATTTATCCTTCAAGATAGCCTTCTCTCCTGGTAGATTACAGAGCTTGTTCACAGGAGAAGCAAAAGCATAGCCTGGAGGAAGACAATATACCTTCAGCTTTTGCTTGAAATCAGTATGGAATTGGCATGAGTCTACTGCTCAGGATGTTCAAGAAGATGTTGCTGCTGCTTAACTGTATCCCTGATCTGATTTCCATGATTTTTAAGTATTTAGGGACATACCTTCTAAGCCACAAGAAATTACAAGCACATTATCTTATGAGGAATCAAACTGCAGAAGAAAATTCTCTCTGTAACAGTGCAACTTCATTTTCTCTGTCCAAACTCTGTTTTTCTCTTTCTTAAACACAGAGAATTGAACTATTCTCAGAGTTATCCTACTGATTAGTTTAAAAATATAAGAATACTCTAATTTTTTTAGGACTGGATGGACAAGTGAAGAACAAAAGAAGGAAAAGAACAGTTGTGAGCTCTACTGAGAGACTCTCTTACGTTTAATGCCATTTAGTTCAATTTAAATGTGCCTCTGATGAATAGGCACAAAATAATCACTTTCATTTTGCAAAATCTGTGTTTGCTCCTGTGTTCTCAGGGTTGGGGAACTAGAAAACAGAATGGATCTGGCTGCAGAGCCCCTAGTTCACAACATTTATTTGTGTTTTATACAGGAGAAATCACCGGTGTTTTCATAGCTGCATTTTGACTACATTACCTGCCTCTTACACAGTAATTTTAAACCACTTCACTGACTTGAACAAAAAAGCTCCAGATAACTGCAGAATTTAGTCCACTTTTTCCACTGACCAACTGAAAAAGCTGGCTACGGCAAAGACGGAAGAATGCAAGATTTACAGCAGAGAGACAGAGCCAACCCTGTGTTCTGATTAGCAGTTTGGATGCCATTGTTCTGTCTGGAAAACACATGTCATCCTCAGAATCACCCAAGCTGTCCATTGACATCTGCCAGCATATCCTCCATCACCTCGCTCTTTCTTTTTTCTCACTTTCTCTTCCTTACACCTCTTTCCTCATTTTCCTGCGTGAAGTATTTCAGTGCAGTTGGGAGCTACCCCTTGGAAAAAGTGATGTGGCTTTCAACCCCCACAATATCACCTCCCGTCTCAAGCTGACCATCTCAAAACAACAGAAAATAGACAATTCCTCTCTGAGTCTTCTCACTTGTAGGATTTCTGCCATGTTTCACTCTGGGGACAGAAATTCATAATAGCCCAGAGGCTTCATATTTTAAAAATTGTCACACTAAGACTTGAGTGCCTCCATGAAAGAAGCAGTAGAAAGAGATGCCTGAAGGTAGGCTGGGAAGAATCCAAAATGATGTCAGGTTTCCTTCTACCTTCCCCATCAATAGGGTCTTTGAAGAAGAAGCCTCTTTAGAGAAGAAAAAATAACTTTCTCTTTAGTTAAAAGGGCTACCATGGTTGCAGTTTGGAGACTGACAGTTCATGTTAGCTTTATTACCTTAAAATCTATACAGCCTCATGGTTTGCTGTGGATGGCTTTGTCTCCATGAGTTTTGATGATGTCCTTGAAAGAGAAATATAGATGCATAGCTTCATTCTGTGTTGACTTTGGAGGTGAATATTTTATCCCTTTTCCTTTTCCTGGCTGTTTGCAAACAGCAGTGATAACTCTTATGCAGCACGCCTAAGAATTGTGGCAGAGGAGAGAAAATCAAAGCTTTTACTGGACTAGAACAGTTCCAAGTCTGATAGTTCTCTTTCCTTGCTGTGGTGACTGATGATGAGGGAAGAGAAGATAAAAGAGGTGCTGGAACTGTGCATCGCTGTCTATTATCTTTTGTCCAAAAGATACTTTTATTATTTTCATTATTGTTTTTAGCTTTTATGTAGAATGAAAAGATTCTTAACTAAAGGAAAATATGTTTTTTTCTGAGGTCAATGCATTTTTGTGTGTTACTTTATAGGGAATAGAATCTTACATTCTTGAAGAGTCCTTAGAAAAATGTTGGTGCCTCTCTCTAGTTATATCATAGTACAACTTTTCCAGCAAAGAACAATTTCTGTTGAAATATCGGCTTGGCAGTTTCTGGAAGATAGTAAATTGTAATTTATCCACCATAAAGTCTATCTGCTTGTTCAGAACATTTTCTTTTGCTGTGAAGGCCCTGAAACACAGTTTGTACAGGGCTGTCACACCCAGGCAGAGCTGCAACAGCTGATCATGGTTATTTTTTAGGGACGCAGCTCTTGTACTGTCTCTTTGGAAGAGTTTAAGTTCATAATTGTTAACTTAAATGACTGCTAACAGAGGAATTCTCCTCCAGCCATGTTGGGTTGAAGAATCTGAGAGGGTCCCCCCACTATGAAGCAGATACCTGGGGAGGGAGCCCGTAGCTACTTGACTTTGTAGGTAAAAAAAATAAGATTGTCCTAAGGTTATTCCTCTTGGATGAATTTTGTATAAAAAGTAGAAATAAAGGAAAAAAACTCATCTCTTACACTGAGTAAATCTAGATCAATAAACCAATATTTTGTTGTTCTGGTCAAGAAAGACTGGGATGGTGGCTGAGTGGTTGTGGCTGAGTGGTTTGTATGTTCTTGTCAAATGAGTCACAACTTGTCCCTGATCCTCAAGCAAGAGGAAGTCAAATCCACTGCTAACACAGTGGCAGAGAGAGCTGCTGCAATCTAATTCCTATTAAATGGACAGGTGGGAGAGAGGTAGAATTACCCAAATATTGTAGTTGAAGATTTTAGTATTTAAAAAAAAAATCAGATAAAACTTTTATGAAATCCTATAAGAAAATCAAATAAGACTTATTGTCAGTTGTCATTACATGCTATGTAAGCCTGGATTCAGAGTCATCCTTTTGAGTGGTGGACCACTGAGCAGGAGTTATAAACTAACACATAACCTGCTTTTTAATAGAAAAGTACCACCTTGGTTACCTGAAGGGAATGGGAAGATCCTCCATGAATGAACACACCAGAGACAAGATCATTCAATGTCCAGGATAAATCCCAATCCCTGCAAAACTTCAGCTGCAGCAGCACTTCCTGCAGGTGGGAAGTACTGACTGGAAACCAGTGGCACAGTACCTGATATGTTCCCAACAGAACAAACGTCTATCGTACTCCCAGTTCCTCTCACCTCAGGTTTCAGAGGAAAATCCTCAGGACCCAAAACCTGGGAACGTGGGGTTCTGCGCCAGCAAGGAGGGCCTGGAGGCTTCATAGCTGTGGCATGCTCCTGAGCAGCCTGGCTTGTGGGCCCTAATATTTAAGTTCAGGTGGAATAAAATCAAGAAAAAAAACAATTTAAATGAGTTCTGCATTTTACTGGAAGCCCTGAAAAGAATGGAATCATTCTGGGACAACTTCTTATTTTCAGCATCAATTGTTTCTTCTCTGGCACTTCAATACAACCTCCTTAATTTCGGTGGAACCAGGATCTCATCCTGCACATCACTTAGCCTTAAATCACCCATATTTGTTCATTCCCAGACTTTATACTCAGCCTGCAACTACATATTAAAAAAAAAAAAAAAAACAAGACAGAAAAGCATGGTTTTCTTCCCCTCTAGTAAAATTCTAATGGTGTTGACTACCTTATTTAACCCATGGAGAAAAAAAAAAATTAAAAGGAGAGAAACATCATACTGATGCTTCAGGAAGAAAAAACCCAACCCTAAATGTGTGTCATTCATTGAATCATTCAGACTAGTGCCTTCTCCTCTGTAGAAAATTACTCAAGTCCTCTTGCTTTCCATGATCTACAGTATTGCACTTCTAAGGAAATAATACCTTGATAATCTGCACTTCAAAACCCAAGCCAATAATTGCCTTTGATGATTGAACAAAAAAAAAAAAAAAAAAAAAAAAA
>VXBU01005406.1:791209-801209 GCA_013400315.1 Bombycilla garrulus
ATTTATTTATATATTTTTAAAATATTTTAGGTTTCTCCTTTCTGGTCCTGATTTCTCCAATTCCATCTGTAAATTTCCTTGTGATTCTCACAATTGGAAAGACACTTCAGAAATGTAAGCAAACTTTTCCTGATCCCTTTTTTTCCTCTCTTTTTAATTGTCAAGGGGGAGGGTCATCGGTTTTCTAAGAATGCTTTAAATAACTTCTGCCTTGGGAGATAGCTGAAAAATGATCTTTTTTTTTCTATAAATCAGGAAACAAAAGGCCTCCACCCCTTACAAGAGCTCTCTCAAAAACTTTCCCTTTTTGCCACCCCACCAGTATGTCAATAACACACCAACCCATCACAACTTGCCAAGAGGTGGAAAATAAATAGGGAAAAGGAAGATTTTGTTCAACCAAGGCTGTCAGGTTTTTTTACATTGCTTTTTTCTCAAACTGACACCCAAAATGAACAGAATTTTAGTTTTTGTTTAAATAAAAAAAGCAACTTTTGCTCCCTCCTCCGGTCAACTCTAACTTACTAACCGAATGCTCCTTCCCTCAGACAGAAATTGGGCACCTTTTTTTCTTGCATTGATTTCGTTTCAGTCATCAAGATTATCTGCTTACTGACAGCTGCGTGATCTGTGGCCTACCCCCTAAAAAACCCCCAAAAATACAGTTTGAAAGCAGCTATGAGTTTTACCCCTCCCTGAGTTGCAGCTATCTTATGAAATATTGATAACGCATTATCTCAGGGAGCAGAATATTACTGCACAAAGTGATACTGAAGATGTTTAAGGGACCTTCTGGCTCGGTAAAAGTTATTCAGAAGTTTACATAGTCTGCAAACACTTATCAAAATCCCTGAGCAGAAAGTACAGACCCTACGTTTCAATTAAGATATAGTGTAATGCAAAAGGTTCAGAGGAGATAAGGCCACTCTCGGAAGAAAAAAAAAGATATTCAAATTCATCCTTGATGATAGTTTGACCTCATAAGCTGCATTTTCAGTACAAATCCGAATGCTTCCTACCTGGCAAGGCAGCTTTGTCAGGGCCAGGCTTGCCAAAAGTATTGTGCTGCTCATTTTAGACTAATTCCTCAAAATCATTCAGAATTTAGGGCTGAGGTAGAACACAGGCATCTTCAAACTTCCAAGCTCTTTGGGTGGAGGTGGGAAAGCTCCAGGCAGAGACCATGCAACAAATGGCCGATGCATTAAGATTATTTATGTTATTTTGCTGTAACACCTTCTGTTCTGACCTAATCCACTGCGGATTTGCTCTGTTCCCAGACAGCATAACCTTTTCTCCCCATTTTTTGGTAGAGACAATCCCTCTTCTGCTTTAGCCCAATATCAAGTCAACAGCAATTTCACATCTGAGCAGCTGATTCTGAGCGACAGTTCTCCCTGCAGAGAGTTAAAGGTAAAAACCTTGAGGAGATAAACCACCTTTGTTTTTCTGGAACCCCTGAAAATCCTCCTGTGTACCTTTGGCTAGAGCGAATCTGCTCCTCACAGGGCCACTTAGCTCCTGCAAAGGTTCAACTCCAGGCTCAAAGTCTCCACCAAACTTCCCCAGAGACTCGTTGTTTTGAAGCAGGGAGAGAAGTTCCAGGGATTTTTAGCTCTCTTCCTTTTGTAGCTCTGCTGTTGGACCAGCATTAAAATACACTTTTTTTTTCCTTTAAAACACAATTTTTTTTCTTGAATTGCAAAGGCTTTTTATCCGCTCATAACTGACCATGGGTTTGATTAGCTGGGAAATCTAGCTGGGGAAGGAGCAAAAAAAAACAAAAAAAAGAGCTGTATTGATTTCCTAGCTCTGGTCCCCTTCTGGTTGGGCCAAGCAAACACGATGGCAGCCCTGTCATGTAAATCAGAGCTCACAAGTGCTGCACAGTTGCTCAGTGAATAACTCTTTGCAGGGTTGGGCCCAGCCATAGCAATTTTACGACTGCTTGTGTTCTCCCCCAACCCTCCCACTGCTAAGAACTATCTGGATCCGCTCCTCCAGGGAAATTTGCGATATCATCACTTTGCAATTCCCCAGAATGCTTCTGCTACTTTTTGGAGATATGACTGTAATTTTTTTATCAATGCTTTCATTTTTGAATCAGACTTGAGATGTAGTCCCAATGATATATGCAATGCAGGGACCACAATGAGGTACTTAAAAATACAACTGTTGAGTTGATATGAAAACTCTGAATGGTTCCTGCAAGTGTGGAAATAAATCACAGAAAAAAGCTGAATGTTCTTCAATATACAACGTGTGGTATTTGGAAATGTTTAGAGTTTTAGCTAAAGAATCAGCAAAGTTTTGTAGCTGAAGGGCCATATGCCCCATTTTAATAAAAAGGAATCCATAAAAAATAAATTACTTTCACTAAGTATATGCAAATTCCAATGTAAGCAATCAGTGCAAAATTAATTTTGCCAGAACTGATTAAAAGCATTAATAAATCTATATGCAGTATTGCTTCAATCTGATACTGTAAATTTATTATACTTCCTGTAAGATTAATTATAATGCTACAATAACATATTACGATGCCAGAACATATTACTGTACATTCTGTTAATAACAGTTAAGCACAACCTGAGTTGTAATTATAGAGTGTAACAAAGTAATTTGATAGTGATTGTTTTCTTTAACTGTTAATGTTAGATGGGAAATAAAATGTGTATGTGCTTGTGTTCATTATATTTTTCGCTTTAATACAATACCTAATTAAACCCATGAAACCCTACAGCATTTGAGCATTTGTTCTCACAGATTCCCTTCTCCTTTTTTCTTTTTCCATTTTTTTTTCTTTTTTTTTTTTTTGCTACTCACCAAAACTGTCAGCCTGCCTGAGATAAGGGAAGGTTAAAAACAACAGTTTAAGTTATTCAAGGTTGTTTTGCATTCTTGTCCTGCGCTGGAGACAACTTTCTTTTTCTCCCTCTGATATTAAATACACTGTGGCCCTTGCAGCACTCACCGTTTCAGATCTTCAGATTAGCAAACATTTCCAGGCACCCGGACAAACCTCCCTCCCACCCTCCCAGCACCCCGCTCTTCATCCCAGCAGCATCTCACAGCACCTCGCTTCAAGCAGACAACAACAAGAATAAAAAACGACCCAAAACGACAAACAAAAGAACTCTGCAACACCCTCTTAAAAACCAGGAGGCAAACATGTAAAATTCAAACATCTCGCCGGGAAGCACCCAAACTTTATGATTTTTTTTTTTTTTCGGTTTCCCAAAAAAAACCCGGAGTGGTAACAGCCCTTTTAATTGGGCTGAGGTTTAAAGGATCAGGCGTTTCTTTGATAATATATCTATAGCTTGTGCCGTGCCCGTTGTTCCTGCACACCCAGAGTGCACGAAGGGAGGAGAATACAACTTTGGGAACACAAAACCCGAGCTATTTTAGCATACTGTACACAAACTCCGAGTGGCAAACAGTGCTTTTGGAGAACTACCAAAAGAAATTATTCAAGTTAAGCTTTATTTTGGATATATTCCTGATTAAGCCTGAGCACAATGAAAAAAACAGTGTGAAGGCACAATGCTGAATGGCATCTGTGCTTAGAGCTTCAGAGGACTGCTTACTGTCATAAAACTCTGTGTGTCACCAGCTGGGGGCCGGGGATTTAAAGATGTCAGGAGGACCTGGTCTCTCAGATGGGATAAAGATCAGAAGGAAAGCTGTCCAGGTGATGCCCAGGCCCCTGAACAAGCCTATCTGCACTCTCATTCAAATGATAATGAGTGTGTAAATCACATCTGTTCCCCCTCTGTGCCTGTATCCTTGTCACCTGAATAGCATCCCCACCAGGTATCAAATGAGCTCCAGGAAATAGGTTTCTTTTTTATCCAACTTCGCTCTGAAATGAGAAAATGAGCACCCTGGCCAGGAGGCCCTGCAAACCAAAAGGGATTGCAGTCTTTGGGCTCCTCGCCACCAAGGAGGCTTAATTGTGGTCGGCGACGCCAAGAGCCTAAAACAAACGCCGGCACGGAGCTGGATGCTGGAGTCCCTTTCGCAACAGCCACATAAAAGTAGGTTGATAATTAGTGGCCATTGACTTTAATGATGTAACGCGCTAATAATGGCATTGAAAATCACCCCTCATTGTCTGTAATACCAACCTCGATCCTACCTAGCTGAAACATCTCTCTGCGCCCAGCCCAAGGAATGCCTGGATTTACAGCCGTTTATCACTTTACAATTAAAATATTTGTCAATGTTTCATTTTCTAAAACTGCAATGAAGACCTTTATTTAGACTTTCAAATGTAAAGAAAATTTGGATCTAAGAGTTTATTTCACCTCTGGGTTCATTTTGCCTTCTCTTCCATATCTTTTTTTTTTCCTCCTCTTTTTTTTTTCTTTTTTTTTTTTTTTTTTTTTTTTTTTTTTTTTTTTTTTTTTTGATCAGAGGCATGAAAGACTGAGTAAGTGCGAATGCTTAGGTACCTGGGGTATGGAAAGGTGGTAATTAGCACAGCAGGATAATTGATGTGTAGATTGCAGCATGAACAAATGCTTTGACTTGTTTGTTCTTCTCACTCTTCCACATTCAATCTCTTCTCTCTCATTTATTTATTTATTTTTTAATCCAGCCTAGCTAATGAACACCTTCCTTCGCTTAGTTAAGTTGATAAGAGATATATATCCATTTAAATGGAGGGGTTTATCTCCTCCATTGTATGAAATCAGGAAAGGACTTTTCCTTACACTTTCTCTTTTGCTCTGACTTGCAATAAAAACTTTGAGGAAGGCAAGGAAGAGCACTCTAAAGGTGGGATTAAAGGAGAGAAGGATTTAATTATCTGCATTTTCTGAAACACTAAGCTATGGGCATCAGCCATACTTTCACTGTTGTTATTTTAGAAGTAGTTGGAAAAAAAAAAATTGGAGCTCACCCAGGTTTTTCATGCAGCCATAGAATTATGAAGAATTATGTTCCGTAGAGGACACGGAATTGCCTGTGTATATGAAGTTATGCCCACGTGCAAAGCTTCAAAGAACCAAGGTCTTTTGCTATTTGGCATTTGGCAGAGCCACTGCAAGGCCTTGGTGTACATCTGCAGCAGGTATTTTGTGGTGATGGGGAGATAAAAGGGTGCAACACTCGGTTACTTCTGTTTAAATTATGACACAGGGAAAAATAATAGAAAGTCAGCGAGGACTTTTTTTGTTGCCTTCATGTAAAACAAACACATCTTTGTTTCCTAAAATGATGATGTACAGGCCATTCGTCCCTAACGATCCTTTGGGGTGCGTGGAGAGAAGAGATGTAAAAATGAGCCTAGAAATTTGGTTTAATATGCACGGGTGAGTGTTTTGCTCCCCGAATGGCACGCAGACCATGCAGACTTGCTGTTATATTTTTAACTTAATGCGCGGCGTATTAGCCATTGCGTCCTCGGAGTGGACACATGTCATCCTGAATCAGAGATGAGCTCCACATGGCAGGGATCCCTGCGCCTGTGCAGGGCTCGGTGCTGCACCAGGATCCCTCGGCTGTAAAATCTGTTCCGAGCCCAACCCTGCAATGCTCCCTCTGGTAAAACTGCCATTAGCTACAGGAGCTGATATTGGTAATTTACATTTTGCCAGCCACAGACTCAAGTTACAAACCGCTGCTTGTTCTGGGGACACATTTAGACCTAATGATAAAATTATACTTTTTCGCGGTAGCTGTTGCCCTTGGACATGCTTAGAAGTTTTATGGCAGTTCTGCATCTGCTTATCTAATTGCCAAACCAGCTTTGGAAGCTCCTTAGCTGTGCTACCTGCAGAAAGTGTGCAGAAATCGCTTCCTTGCTCCTAACGCAGGAGCAGTTAGCTTTACTTTTGCAGGCTGAACTCACACGATGATGTCTGATCCCAGTGTCTTGCTGTGGCTTCTCCCGCTGCCAGTTGGGCCCTTGCTCCACTGGAGATAATCCTGTTTAGCTACTCTAGGAGCCTGCCTGCTAACACAACAGGCTGATTGCAGCTCTGGAGCACCTCAGAGCATTTCCCAGAGAAGCTGTGGCTGCCCCTGGATTCCTGGAAGCGTCCCAGGCCAGGTTGGACAGGGCTTGGAGCACCCTGGGATAGCAGGAGGTGTCCCTGCCCGTGGCAGAGGGGTTGGAATGTGATGGTGTTTAAGGTTCCTTCCAACCAAAACCATTCTGTGATTGTGTGAACTCCTGCTGGTTGTGTGGATAATGAAACTCATGGAAGAAGCATTTCTGGGTAACTCAACACAATTTGACGGGGGCTGTGGAAGGGAAAAGGCAGCAAGGCAAACAATCAGACAGAAAACCTGCTTATCTGTGTCCTTCTTTCCCCTGCACAGCCCTCGGTAGGTGAGTTTGAGAACCATTGAGGGTTTTGTGGTCATTAGAGCACCAGAGCTATTAGAAATACATGGGATATTTGAGGAGGCCCCCTCCCACCCCAAGGGTGATTTGTCCCACATGGGAGATGCTTCCTTGTCTCCTAGTTTATCCCTCTTTTGCCATGACTGTCAGGAAATGTGTAAGGCTTTAGCAACCTTGGCAAAGATGGACTCCACCAGGAAACTCCCAGGAAAGGAATCATGGATACTCATACAGGAGCATGGATAAAAAACCCTTTTCGGCAAGGGAGTTTCACGTCCAGCCCTGCAGAAAGCTGAATAAAGGCAGTGTTCATGACAAGGTGGGTCACCTTGCTGACTTGCAGCAATTTGTCTTTCTGCCAGGGAGGAGGCAAAGCCCTGCCACGATGGAGGGTGGTCTTCATCTGCACCTACAGAGGTTTCTGACCGCAGAAAGCGGGAGGGAGCCTAGAGGAGGAGTATCAGAGTTCCAGCAAGTTGCTTGCTAGCTTTCCAAGCCTGGAGAGCAAACTGAAGTGTATTATTAGCTCTTTTCTATTTGCCTCAAAAGCTGATGAAGAAGAAGTTGGAAACCGTACTATTCAACTGCCAAATAACTCGAAAAATTCCAATAGCGCCTGACACACGAGCCAAGGAACCCACTGAAAATGTACATTTTCATCCAAGCCATAATGCATTGAGCTATGATCTCATCCCGAGGTGAGCTTTTTCTTTTTCTTTTTCTTTTTCTTTTTTACTTATTTTTTAAATTTTATTTGGTTTTGGTTCCTTGAATTAAAAAATAAATAAATAAAGAGGAAACAGATATTAGACTTTACATTAGGGGGCAGAACAGACACCGTCAGTGTCAGTCCCCTCTCCACAGTGTGTGTGCTGTGTGGGAGAATGGTTTTCTCCAGCTCTACCACAGGGGTGGTGAGCTGACAACTTCCCACTGCCCTCCCATGTGAGCTGACCACGAGCCAAAACCTGTCCCCTCCCTGTCCCCGTGGAAAGGAGAGGACAAAGCCAGGAGCCCTGGTGCTCTCCAGGCCCCTTCTCTGGTGGTGATCCCTGCCCAGCTGCCAGGGCTATCCCAGCAGCTCATGGGAAATGCCACTTCCCAAAGCAGGAGCCAATCACTTTTGCAACATCCAAGCTAAATAAATGGTTTCCAGACTCCTGATCAAACCTCCCATTCATGTTTCAGTTCAGAAATTATGAGCAGGACAGCCCAGTTTTATCTCAAAAGCATCTGGTTTTTGGGAAGCACAAATACCCTGCTTTTTTAAAAAAGAAAAAAGTTTTAAACACAAAAATGCTTGTGAGACTGACAATTCTTATTAAAAGCCAGGGCTTTTTTCACTGGGTAATTTTCCAGATTTCTCACAGCCCTGGAACACAGGAGAGAATTTGGGAAACAAGGGAAACATAGGTGGGAAAAATATACTAAAAGAAAACATGTAAAAGAAAACACATTTAAATTTGTTTCCACGTATGAGATCATATATCTGGCACTTTGTAGAAGTCCTATGGAAGCTGTTATTTCCAATATAGGAATACTACAGTGACTAAATTGGTGTTAAATTTAAATCTATTCAGGAAGTAATAGTCAATCTGCATTCCATGTAAAGACTCTCACAGGCAAAATTATTTATACAAGGTAAAGTTGGCAAAAGGAAGTCCAATGAAAGAAAAGAAATTACATGTATTAACCCAACCCTTCCCAGCGAAATACTTCAATAGTCCTTCCTCAGGAAAATAGAGTTTTAGCCAGTGTGAGAGTAACACATTTTGTTAAAGTGGAAGTGATGTTTCAGGAACTGCTATTTTAGATGCATTATGAAACAATATAAGTCCATGTGATCTTTTAAAGTAAGTGTCACTATTTGCAGACAGATTTTTACTAATAGTTTAATTCCACATGAAGTGTAAAATGCATCCCACAAATGTGCAGCTACGTAATTGGATGGATGTTTTCACAGATGTATATTTAATTTTACAACTTTTGAACCTTCTTTGCATTTATTAATTCATTTCTGCAACATTTAGGTCCGAATTCTGCCACACATGCACAGCTCCAAGGAGGCCTGACTTTAATTATATTCACACATATTTTATGCCAGGGTAACTATTGACTTAAATCAACCTTCTTAGCCCATGATTTACATCAATATAACTTTGACTAGAATCAGTCTCAGTTGAAGCTGTGTAGAAATAACATTGCCAGAATTTCCCTCTGGGTTCTTTTCACTACTGGTTGTACAGAGTAAATAATTATTTTGGGCCAGCATGTGTCAAAACTTAAAATACTTTTAAAACATGGGGAAAAGAGATACATGATTTTCTGAGACTCTCTATAAGCTCATGGTATCCAGGCTGGAATTTGCTGTTTCTCTTTTGAGAAGCTCATTTTGCCATGTGCATGCTGTCACAAGGGCAGAAAAAAACCCCTTAAAATAAATGAGTACCCCAAATTTAAGCAGTGATGAAGCTGAAGGTGTGGCAGACAGCTTGTCCCCTCCTGGATGCCATGGGCCAAGGGCCTGCCTATGCACGCACATGGAAAACCTGCAGAAAAGCCACACAAGGATGCACAGCCAACGATAAAAAGCAGGATGAGGTGCTCTTCTCCAGAACTCATGCCCTTGCACAGACATCAACCCACCCAGGGAAGCTGCAAGGTCCCCACAGGCCTGATCTGAGATCTCCAGCTATGGGTTCCTTTAAATGGTTTTAAGATATGCCTGTGGCATGGGTTTTGTCACATGATGGTCAAAGACATCAAGGACCACCATAAAAAGGCTTAAGGTAAAGGCAGAAAGCACCACATCTCCCTCCCCAGCATGGTGGTGTGCCACGAACCCCACCCACGTCACTCNCCAAGGACCACCATAAAAAGGCTTGAAGGTAAAGGCAGAAAGCACCACGAACCCCACCCACGTCACTCGAGAGTGGGTGTCCCCTTGCTGCCCATGCAGGCTGAGCTGGTGGGACCTGTGTCACTCTGCTGACCTTCATTGTCTGTCCCAAACTGCCCATCAGCCCACTTGACCCTACTGATGGGATTTAACTTCCCTCTGCTGAATGCCCGCACCCTCAGGGCCCTGAAAGCCAAGATTTACTCTTTGCTGTGCTCAGCCAAACTGCCTCTGGGCCACTTCCCCATCCCTTTCTAAGGACACCGTGTGACCACCAGCCCTGCATGTGGGGTGGCCTCACCACCACGTTTCCTCTCCCTCCCGTGTTTCCTCTTCCCTTCCTCGGGGGCAGAGGTGAGAAGCCCTCACCCTTGTGAGGCACAGGCCGTCTTCAGGGGAGCCCTCGCTCCGGGAGGAGGGATGGGACACCAGAAAGCCTGTTGGGTTGACCTGACCTGGGGGTCTGCTTGGGCCTGCTGCAGGGTGCTGAAAGGCAGCTTTGTGCTTTTTTTGGGACCACACATTTTTCTGTGTGCCGTAGGACAAGCCGCTCCACTATGTTACCGGTCTTGTGATGCAGACAGAGACGAGGCCCTTTCACGAAGCCTGGGCTGTGCACGGCTCTGTACGCCACGGCCTGTTGGCCAATTTGCCATTATCTGTATAATGGGCCCTATTGTGCATTTGCAGGCCCGGATAAAGTGCCCTGTGTGTGTGCATGCGTGTCCACGGGTGCAAAGGACACC
>VXBU01005406.1:806209-813317 GCA_013400315.1 Bombycilla garrulus
GGAAGAGTTTCTAGCAGCTAAGCAGAATTTATATTAGGAACCAGCTCCTAACATCCTTTCCAGCTTTCTGCTTGCCGCTGCTCCATTTCTGAAAACATGCAAAATTTATCTGACTTACCACAACAGCTTGAAGGACCAGCTTGGATAAATATGTATTTCTGTGATCTCTATTGCTTTTGTGCATATGGTATCATCTACCTGATTGATTGTAAGGGCTCCATTGACTAAAAACTGAAGGGATTTTGGTGTAGACACTCATTCTGAAAATACATATTCATGGCAGGGCATGCCACAATCCCCTAAACGTGAAGTCACTGCCCTGCCCGGTGTCGGCGTCTCTCCCGTAATGAATCACCGGCGGATGGACCCCTGACACTTCACCCTCCTGCAGTGGCTGCTGTCACCCTCCAGTTCCCAGCCACGTCCCTGACTCCAGCAAAAGGGCAAGGACCTGGCTGCCCTCCCCACTGGCCACCTCCCTCAAACCACAGCCTTTCGTTCAGATGAATTTTCTTTTCGTTATTTTTTTTTTTTTAATTTCAATTTCAACAAGGCCAGATTAATTGTTTGCGAAATTGAAGAAATGAATCCTGCAGCAATCTTATCCCTCTGATAACTCCTCACAATTTGCAACGGAGTTCCCTCTAGCCTCAGCCACAGAGCAGGGTCTGTATTTCTTCTTCTAAGAGTATTTTTTCCTCCTTCTTTTCCCACTGCCACACACTACAAGGGAGACAGACTATATGAAAAAACTCACTGTAAAATAAATAACTGCCTTCACAGGGAAATGTGTTGGGTTTCCCCCCCCCCTCTCTTTTACATCCTTATATCTGACCCTAATCTAGATCCCACAGCCAGTGACAGAAATATTGACATCAGCCGGGAAAAGATCAGGTTTCTTTACACAGGGGACGAGTCCTGTAAACTCTGCTGTGTTGACAGAACCAGGTCCCGTGCTGGTGGGTCCTTCTGCTGGCCTGGAGAAGGTTTAAACACCATTCCTACTCCCCTGTAGCCAAGGCAGCTTTCTCATTAACTTTAGTACCAGCGTCATTACACCTTAAAAATAAATGGGGATGGATCCTGCTACATGAAGAACACGACCTGACTCTTAGTGCCCCCAAGATGATTCTGTATTGCCGAATACAAAGAAAACCACAGTTTGGCCCAAGATTAATTAAAAACCCCTTGAAAGTTAGCTAAAATAAAAACCCGAAAATTTTCTCCCCTGTATTTTTACAGTCAAGATATAAACTCCTGATAAACAGAGGCCACGGTGGAAATGTTGACACAAACCTCTGCTTGGCACCGGGAGCAGGCAGGACCTCCTGTTACCTGCTCTGGTGAGAGTATTCATAGGTCCGTGATGAAGTAGGGGCACTCAGGATTTGTACTGCATTTTCCTTTCTATTCTGAAACTTGCTCAAAACCCAGCCCTCCAATTTTTGGTCACAGCTTTATCTCAGAAAAGACTGAATAGGTACTTAAAATATTTTTCAAGAGAAAGAAAGAGGAGAGAGAAAGAGAAACCCCTGCCCATTCTTCTGAAATTTAAGTAGGCAGCCCTTGAAAGATCACTGAGAAAAGTCTGTATTTTCTCAGGTTTAACTAAATAATTTATGCATACTTTCACTTTGGCATGATGAAGCAATTTTAGCCTTTAAAACCCACAACTACTCAGGAGGGAAAAGGTCTGGTTCCTGCAACTTAAATAATTTAAACATCCAGGTGGAAATGCTTTCAGTGCTGCTCCTTTCTGAGACAAAGGAGGAAGACCCTGAAAACTCTGAGATACTGAGAAGAAAAGCAGTGATAAAAGAGCCAGCCTCGGATACATTCAATATTGAGGGGAAATCCGGCATTGTTCGCTGGAAAAATATGACCAGAGAGATGCTCACAGTACATAAATCCACTAGGTAAAAACGCTTAGGAAAAAAAAAATCATTGGCCTAGAGCTACAACAAACATGCTTTGCAAAAGAGCACGGCAAAAATATCCCTCTGCCCTCTAACCCAAGTCAGAAATGGTTTGTGTATGCTTAAGGGTTAGGCAGATGTTAGGGGTCACTGAAGAAGCTGTGTGAAAAACTGCACCACCAGCATCGGCTTCTGAATTTACAGAAATGAGTGCGACACTTAACTCCCAGCCCAGCAGCTCTGTGCCAGCGAGAAATGAAAAAGTACCTGGGCTACTTCACTCTTTCCCATGTTAGATGGCAGATGTGAAACTCCTGAGACACATGCAGAAATTTATCAGCTTTAAGACAGGTAAGAACAGCCCTCTGAGTCAGTGTCCATCGCCCTCACGTTGGGTTTCGCTGCATGAGAGCACATCGGCAATGACATGATGTCCTGGGGAGGGACAGGATGCCCAGTGAGAGCTGTTGGTTATGGGGAGAAACACTTTAAAAAACTCCCAAAACCAGAAAGAAAGAGCCAACAGCGTAGGTATTGCTAGAACTAGATAACTGGCAATGATTTCACATAGTATTAAGCTCTGTTAATCAAGATGTCTCCCAGTGAATAGCATTACTGAAATGAACATTTGGCTCCGTCCCAAGGACAGACATGCCTCGGACTTCTCTCCCCTTTGGTATGTATCGACCAGCAAGTATTAGAGAGAGAGTTAGCAGTGACCCATATATCTAAACCACCAGCATTTTCTGTTAGGGAAAAAATATCTGATTGTCCTTTCTAACCGGCTTTAAAGCCTCTGTAGTTTGGCGTGAGCCTTCAAAACATGGCAGGGAGCAATGTCCTGGGGCTGGAGAGACGCCTCCTGCATTCCTGTGGTGCTCTCCTCGGGTTTTGCAGAGACAAGAACTTCTGAATGTCCGAAATCCCTTCACTGCTCGTGTTCCTCAAGGGAGTGGTGGTAGAGCTCCAAATTAACAACAGTGCCCATCCCTGCACGGCCCAGCTGGTCCCAGTCCAGTGCTCACATGGCATCGGGAGCGAACAGGAGGTGCCATGGGGAGGAGAAAGAGGAGGAAGAAAAAGAGGGGAGGTCAAACCCAGCCATGCCCTCATGTGGGATTTTTCCCAGCACTCTTCACCTGTGATTTCCTATTCCTCTGCCAGACACCTGAGAAGGGAAGCAGTAAACAAGCCATCCTCCTCTGTCTATCCCTTCATTGACTAAATATTTTCCACGGCCTATTTCCCTTTTTCATTTTTTCCTGCCAGGTGTCTCACTCAATATATCCTGATCAATGCAAAAAAGGGCAAAATTCATGCCTTGCAGCACTATAAATGCTGCAATTGGTGTTGAAACTGATGCTCTTTCAGCATAGATTTTTGTTGCTGTGCACATGAGGAGCTGCTGGCTGCCAGCGTGTGTGTATGTGAAGTAACACCACCTCCAGAGCCTGCTTCCCACCAGAATTTGAGCTTAAAATGGCTCAAAGTTTCTCCTATCTACATGTGCCTCATGGTCAGCTGAAATGTTCTTATTAGGCAGGTCCCCAACCTTATCCTCGCAGCCAAAAGGAAATGCGGAGTAGGGCATAAGAGGCTGTTGAAACCACATGTCATGTTTGGGTTTGCTGTGTCATAATGATTTTATTCTGGTTGGGATAAGGCTTTCTGCAGCTGTTTTCCTATGGAACTGACGGCAAAGGGCAAGGACTCGGCTGATACTGAGCAAAAAAGAACAGCAGCAAGAGGGGGGATGTCCCCACAGAGAAAACAACCCTGTTAAAAATCCATTATTTGGGTTGTTTTAAGTTGGCAAACTTCAGAGGCATTGCCTGTGGTTAAGAGGTAAAAGAAGGGATGTGGAATGAGGCTTCAGACCTCAAGCCTTTAAGTATTTTCCCTTTCTTTAGACCTTCTGTATTTTCCCTTTTCTAAAATTAGTGTTAACAGCAGCACCCCAGACACCACCTCCCCCGTAAGAAAGCGTGGGTGTCCTGGCTGCTCCTGGGTGCTCCATAGCCTCTCTGCTACCAGAGGAAAGAAACTCTCCTTCCCCTGATTCCCTCACAGGCGGGACTCCTACCTGGACCGGCAGGATGGCCTCATCCTCTAATTAACGTGTCAAAATGTGCAGTTATCCCGAGGACGTGCTGCCTCCTGTCCCAGGTGCCTGCCCCAAACCCCCAGCTCCTTGCCCTGGGATAGGAACATCCTTTGGGTGCCATTGTGTGGGTTCAGGTTTCAGCCAGTGCCTACCTCAAGGTCAGAAGTGAACACGAATTTTTAACAAAACAGATCTGACTTGAAATTACAAGTTATTCCCTCTTTCAATGCAGCACCAAAGCACGACCCATGTCAGGATCGCATTTCATGGGAGAAAGTTAAACTTTCAAGGTTAATATAGTTTCTGAACAAAGTATATATCAGATTTTTTTGGAGGCCTTTTTGCTGACTTATGTCTTGCACCCATGAGTTTTGATGGGAACTGGAGACCTTGTGTTTGCAAACCTGTGCAATTTTAGGCACTAGAATAACCATTATATCAACACCAGAACAAAGAAAGCTCAGGGACTGTGTGAAACTCCTCTCACAACAACCCAAAAAAATAAAGAGGCAGCCCATTTGGCACCGAGCTCCCTGAGGAAACTGCGTGAACCCGAGGTGAAAGGCCTTTTCTTCTATTCCCAGGCTGCTAAACCATCTAGCTCTCCTCATTCATTACCCTGAGTTAAGCTTTGCAAGCTTACAGTAAACCTGGGAGAGCTCAGGTTTTGTACAGAGGAATTTCACATTAAGGATTCATTTCCCCCGCCTCCAGCCTGTTCCCCTGAATCTTCAAACAGAACACCTGATATAAACTTAAAATCCTAATCTAGCCTGAAGTGCATTAATAGGAGCTTTGATTTTTCTGTTTAAAAAAGAAGAGAATTAGCTTCATAATCCTACTAGTTCTACTTCTAACAATAATATTTTAAGACAATTAATTCATATTTAAAAATAATGAAATTACTAGCACAAGACACTAAACTTCTTTTAGTATATTAAATTGGGCAGATTGCTTCTCTCCTTCTAATTATGAATGTAGCAGTTACAAAAGAAACTGTCATTTTGATAGAGTAAAAGACAATCTGTCTGCCAAAAGTGTCCAACCATAATTCTAAAAAAAAAGTCATCTGCATCAAGAACATGCTACTTTGTTTGATGTACTGTCTTATTGGAAACCTAATTTGCTTTCAACCTCTGAGACAACACATAACATAAGTTTGTGTGACTAATTTTCTTGGAAATATGAGTAATTAGAATAAGGGACCATTTCCATCGCAGGAATGGGTAGCTTGCAAAATCCAAAATAAAAACGTTTTAAGTAAGTGGCTTTCTTTTCCCTTTCAGCCACGTATTCCTGAAGGGAGAGGGATGGCTTTGCATAGAGGAACGTCAGCTCACATGTAAATCCTGAACTACTGCAAAGTACGGAGAGGTTTATTACCTGAGGTGAGCACTCCCAGAGCTCCTGGAGTATAAAGGCATTAGCCGTATGTTCTAACCGAGCCATAAAAATCAATAAACAGGAACCCCCCACCTGTGCTATGGCCCCAGTGTTAAGTTTTATACACGTAGTAATAGTGCATATCAATTTTCACCACCCTTCCTACGCTAGCTATTACAAGGCGTACAACCACCGGAGGGACTGCGAGAGCAGTGCCATTCATCCCACGGAGTTGTCCAGATGCCAGCTCCATTGCATCATTGTCAATTTTATTCTATCTACAACTGGACAAGGCTGCAGCCCCGGCTCCTATCCACCCACTCAACCCCGCAACAATTGCAAACTCTGTTCGGCTGGTTAAAGAGTTTACAAGCCAGCTGAAAGAAAACAGAACAATTGCATATTAATGCACCCAACCTCTGAAAGATCACATAATGGAGCGGGAGAAAAGTGTAACTGCAACCAATATGGGATCTTGTCCAGCTGCCGCAGCCTGTGGATCAGTGACCGGGTTTTTAAATAAATTAATGATAAGCATCCATATGCAGCTGCGCCAGGTTTTGGCTGCAACTGGTTGTGTTGCTGGAGGCTCCGTAGTTGCCCAGAGGTATGGGAAGCATGGGTCGTCAAAGGTACTGGATGCTAAAAATCAAACAGCCCTACAGATGTGGTAGCTCTGCCAGGTTGCAAAAATAACCACTAAATCACGCTTATCTTGTAATTAAAAAGAATGCCCCTGATAAGGCAGGGAGGAGTATGAGAATAAACCTTTGCCACGTACTTTCCACTATTCATTAATCTATGGAAATAAGGGTGGCAGGTTTATTTAAGTATCAAGGAGGCCAGGAAAGTTGGTTGCTTCTTGTTTTCAAACCAGGACCAAAAAAAACAAAAAAGCCACCCAAAAAAAAAAACTTTGAGGAATATTTCATTCTACAGGCATCCTTTAAAAGTGTCAGGCTTTCTAATTACAGCCCCAAAATGACCACTGAAGCCTTTAGCAAGTAATGAGAAGTACTTGAGGATGAAGGCTTTGATTCTGAAATAAGTCTGACCTAAGAGTAGTCTCCCTTTATGAAGCTGTGGTAGCTTCAGTTTTAATAGGCAAGAAGGAAAGAAAAAAATAGAAAAAAAAAAAAACACCCCAGCACTTGACGATGACCCTTTCTCCCCTCCCCAACAAAAAGACAAGGAGTTTTATCTGCCTGAGGTTGCCTCTGATAGTGCTTATGGTCCGGAAGTACCACTCATGGGCACTTAAAGCAGCATCACTCAGAAGCATAAAAATAGAATAAAGTTGTACAGCAAATGAGAAATTATGATATAACTCAAGTGTTGTGACACGAAACAAGCAAAACAAATACTCCCAACCTTCCTTGGAATTGATAAAAATCTATCTGAAATTAGTGGTGCCATCAAGGTGCTGCTTAGGCTGAAGAAGTGCCTTTGAAAGCTCTCTGCAGTGAGAGTCATGACAGCTTTGTGGTGAAGTTAACCATTTTAGGCAATGGGATGAAAGTAAGACCATTGTAGTTGTGAACAGCTGGCATACAATAGATAATTTAAGGGAAAGTGACCCTCATGTATAATTTTTAACTGAAGAACTGTCAAGCCCCATTAGTTCCAATAGGGCCTGGTAGCACCGAGGTAGGTTTATAGGGGCTTTGTATGAGAAGAGTTTCCAACAGAGAAGCAGAAAAAAATC
>VXBU01005406.1:827213-847449 GCA_013400315.1 Bombycilla garrulus
AAAAAAGTTGGTGATTAATCTGCATTTCTTTTAAGCCATCCTTATTCCATGATGTTTGGTGAGTAGGAAGTTAATTTCCGAACTTGCTGGTCTGATACCATCTACATTTCACCCCTTTAAAGCAGCCCCATGGAAAGCACAGCTCTAATTATTAACCAAACAAAATAACTATTCTTTTGCCTCCAATGATAGCGCGGAGCTGCTCGTGGCTCTGAAATTTGTCCAGTATCTCCTAGTGCAATTAATCTCGCTTCTGTCCCCATCAACCTCTTTGGAAAAGCCTTACATGCAAAAATACCCTGGCTGCCTCTCGCTCTGTGCTTATAGGGCACGAGCTTGCATTTCTTCACTTGGAGCATGTTTCATCCCTTTCTTTTGAATTTGCCATTGACAGCATAAACTGCTGCGTATATCATCAGTTCAGCACTTTATTATATCGTCTCCAGTCCTATTTTAGAACGTGTTGAGCAACCCCCATAAAAATTGTTAAAGAGGAAGGAGTGAACAAGACAAATGTTGTGTAATGCACTCGCTGAAAATTATGCTTTTCTCTGCCTGGGCTGGAGGCAGAGGAGAAGAAGGGAGAGGGGAAGCATGTCAGAAACAGCCGTTTCTGTGTGCAGACGTCAGGGATCCTGTTGTTAAATGTGCCTAATTCACAATCGTGTTTCCAATACTCGAACCTGCCCGTCTCACTGGCGGGAAGGCACCAAGAGAAGACACACTCAAAGTTGGAGAGTTCTCAGATCCCCAGAGATTTCTACAGAAGAATCTGCATGGATCTGCTCCCCTGTTTGTTCCTGCCCTCCACACCCAGACTCTTGCTGCCGTACGAGAGCCAGACCTTTCCAAAAGCAGCCCCGGGAGAAAGAGGGATGTTTTTTTCCAGCTGCTAAAACCTCAGGTTGGGAAATCCGCTGGGATCCAACAGGTTAGGCAGGCAGCAAAGTTTTAAGCGCCGGCTCACTGTGAGCTGCTAAACTTTAAAGGCCCCTTTGCAAAGGAAAATCATTTTCCTTCTGCAGCCCTTATAAAGAATAAAGACTTCCAATTTATTACCGGCTCGAAAGCTGGCTGCCACTTTATTGGACTTTCAGATGAGTGTGCTCGCCACGCTTTCTTAGGGAGAGGATCTGCTACGTTTTTCTTGGATTTGGAACAATGCGAACATTTTTTTAACTCATTGAACAAAGATTTCCCCAGCAACAGACCCCCTGCTCAGCAGGTCACCTATCTTTGCGACAGTTTTTCTTTTCCCACGCTAACCCTAGGGCTCATTTGCATAAGGTCTCTGTTGTGACAATTAGTTTCAGGTGAGCTGATTTCTATGAGGTTTGCCCAAGACGATACACAAGCTCTGGGCCTCCCTGATCCTGGCCCTAATTGCGACTGACTGGCACCAGACACAATCACCCTCTTGATTCAGCAAATTGTCCTGCAAGTAGCTTGTTGTGACCCTGCAATGCACAAATCATATCATGTCAGCCCGGCATAGTAAACAGTGAATAAAGCAAATTCAAAAAAAAAAAAAGGAAAAAAAAAGTTTTCATAATAGCTCCTCCATCTTCTAGCCCCAGTAGACAAGATGAATACAAATTAAAGCTATATCTTACCCATGTGCTGGTGGAAGACATGTTTCTGCCCTGACTAACAGCTTTGGTTTGCTGGGGAGTTTTGGGGGTTTAATTTTAATTTGCTTAGGGGAAAAAAAAAAATAAAATCAGATGTTGCTTCATTCTGTCACCTGGGGAGGAATTCCCCAGGTAGCGCAGCGGGGTCACTGTAAATACTTCCTAGCTCGTTGTTGTGGAAATAAGCAATATGCTCCTTCATCATCTCAGAAGGTACATGGCACAGCCATATGCACATTAGTTGGGCTCCCAGACCCCCAACTCAAGGAAAATGCAAATGCAAAAGGCCACCTGACTTTTGAGAAGTTGGGACAGAACTTTTCTCGACGTGCCCAGGGGGGAGCGGGGGGTGCAGGGAGACCTCACCCCACTTCTCCATGGCTACCAGTCCCTCATGCCACCACAGCACAGCTTTGGGCTCAGTCCTGCCTGCTTTGGAGCGCTGATAACCCTGTGGATTGGGTACTGGCATGTCAGGCTGGGGAAACCAGCAGCCTCTGAGATGGGCAGGGAAAAGGAGCAAGTAATAAATCCAGGGGGACAAAGGCAAAGCTAAGGAGGCTGGAGGAACACCTTTAACTGCCTCACTAATGATAATGCTTGCTCAGGATGAAGAACTGTGCTTATCTGTGAATAACTCCCTTTTCCTCAGTTTGACTCATGGTTTTCATGTTATTTTTTTGGTGTGATGCTCAATTCTTTCCTACCAGAGCAGCTCCGGCTGTGACCTCCGCCCCGTGAGTGTGAGTCAGGAGAGATTCCCTCCCCACCTTATATATTGCTTTTTTTTTTTTCCTAAAGTGAAGACTAATTTGCAAAATATTATTCACCATAGAGACAAAAGCTTCTCCCCTGCTGTAACTGGGATATGAAGGGTAAACTCAAATCCAGACAGGTATATTGAGCCCCTGACTTCAGAGAGAGACCACGAGGGCAGGATTAGACCCCTTGGATACATTTCGTGATGATCATTATGTGAATTAGATTAGGCTATTAGTTTTGGACTACTTTTAATCTCCTGGGGAAATCTGTATTTACATTTGGGTTGGGTTTTTTTTTCCCCTGATGCAAATTGCTTCCCCAAATAAATAGTTATGTTAAAAATCCTAGTAAAAAAACTGTTTCAAAATCTTCACTGACCATGGCTGGCAGCCAGTGTGAGAGGTCAGCCTGCCAGCCCCAACAGTTTGCAGCTGCAGTCGAGGTAACTATATAGGCAAAAGTGCATCTGACACAGTGCATTTCTGTTAATCTGCACTCTTAGTAAATGATACAGGCAAAAAGTATTAATTGTTTATGTGCATATATAGATAAAAGTAAGAATGGAAGAAAAATCATGCCTCAGCTGTGAACACCAAGCTTTACCCCATGAAAAAACTTTGGAGTGGGAGACCTTATTCTACTTTACTTTACAATTACATTGATTTAAAAGTCATTAAATCTTGTGATATTCCTGTGATCTCAAGAG
The DNA here is from genome assembly GCA_013400315.1 of Bombycilla garrulus. NCBI lineage: Eukaryota > Metazoa > Chordata > Aves > Passeriformes > Bombycillidae > Bombycilla > Bombycilla garrulus. The sequence goes on from VXBU01005406.1 coordinate 830,313, forward strand.
TTGTTTATGACCTAGGGTTCTGTCCCAGGCAAGCCTGTATGGCCTGAATAATGTGAGGGAGGTGGGGGAAGCCCACTCACTGCAGGCAGGGCGGCCACAGTTCCGCCCTGGGCTCCCCCAGCCTCACGCTCTGTACCTTTGCAGGACATTTGGGTTGCATTTGGACACAGAGACAGGACAGGCAGCACTCTTGGAGCAGGACACAAGGTCAGACTGGGGTTACTCCTTCCAGTGGTGTGCACCATCCTGGTGGGAAGCCCCGTGTCCTTCCTGGTCCCTCCTGCCCAGAAAGATGCACGAGAGGGACACTCAAAGTCCTGCCTGCCATGAACACTCCATGGACACTCGTGTCACCCTGCAAACCCTGCCAGGCTTTGGCTGAGCCGTACAAACCCATTGTGCCCAGCCTGGAGCACTGCTACCCTGCTCAGCCACAGCGCTGGCAGGACCAGCTGGTCACCCACCGCCTGCCATGGGGCCAGGGCTCGGTGTGGAGGCTCAGCAAGAGCCCTCACAAACCTCACCTTCCCCATTTTTAACGTGTGTCCCATTTCCACTGCATCCTGTGTCCCAGCTAATGCTTTTATCCCTCTCTTGTGACACAAACCATGCTTTTACACCGAAGGCGACACAGCGAGCTGATTTTGCACTTTAACCTTCAGCAACTCTGATTCTAATGCAAGGCAAAACTTTTAGATTTTTAAGTAAATAAACAGTTGATTCTGACAAAAAATGACTATTCCCTGAGGGGACATTTTTGTGAAACTGCGCCAGGTACAAAAAAAAAATGTATATTTTTTGGCTTGGTCATGAAACTGTCAAAACACAACTCTAACATGTTTTGCTGCATATGTAATTTTTTTCCCACAGCTCTCTCCGAGCAATGCTTAATTCTGAATTCTTTCTGCACCCAGCATTTCCAAGGAAATTGATAGATGCACAAGCAGTTCAATCTAAGTTTCTAAGTGAGTGAAATGCAACAGCCAGGAGAAAGAAGAAGAAGAAAAGCAAGACAAAGCCAGAGAAACTTTGTTAAACTTTCCAAATAAATTATGTTTTTGAGATAAAATTCACCCTCAAGATAGAGCTTTAATATGGAGATTTAATCACAGAGAAGGTTGTCTGCTGGCCCTGGGCACACGGGCTAAGTTTCACCTTCTGTGCTCATGTAACTTCATTTTATTTTATTTTTAACTTCTCTCTCTCTCTCTCTCTTGCTCTCTCTCGTATACAGATATATGTTTGTATATGTAAATATCAAAGTATCTTGATCACAGTTGTGATTACAAACTTCACTTTTACTAAAAACAGCTATGGCACTGTTCTTTAAAAGAATAATATATTTTCCCAAGCGCCTTCACTGTTTCATCCCAGCAACTGAAACAGAGACAATCCTTTGTATGTTGAAATGTATAATTATCATGTAGCCAAAAGGGAGGGTGTAATTTTCACATCTGATTACAAGGGAAGAGTGTAAGTGAAGCTGCCTTGGTAAACTTACGCTTGTTTACAGAGAGCAATACCTTTGATATTAAAAACTCCAAACATGTAAAATGTTGGAAAAAATCAAGATTGTCACGCGCCAAAGCTTAACATCAACAACAACAACAACAAACCCTAAGCAATTTTTTGGCATAGTTACAAATGAAAAGTCAAATCTTCTGCACTTGGGCTGTTCTCCTCACTTGAGATATTTGTTAAGAGAAAAAAATTGTTTTTGCACAGTGTGCTCTACTTGCTCATGTGGAAGGTTAAGAAGCTGAAGATACAGCTTTAGTAAAAAAATAAAAAAAAGTGGGGGGGGAACTTTCTGCTGTTTATAACTGTACTTGGGGAGTTTAAATTAGAGAAATACTTTTCATATTTTACTCCATCTTCACAGAATTTACTTCTCCTAAACGCGACTGCATTTGCTTTCAAGTTTTTGTTTTACTTTTTTTTAAAACACATGAACTCTCTCCTATTTATTTCTTTTTATCTTTCTTTCTTTCTTTGCTGATTTACCTCCCATTAAATGAGCTTCTGCTCATGTGAAATTATTTTTTGGCCATGTAGGACAAGATGGTATCAAGGAAAGGAAGAACTGTGAGAGAAAATATCACTTACCAAGGAGATTAAAGATAAGCAAAAAGATCACACTACAGGTAGAGGGAAAAACTACTGAAAAACCAAAAAAGATATCAGAAACTGTTTAAAATTATATGAAAGTGTAATTGTTAAAGAGTTAAGACTTCTTGTTGCTGTATTTTTAGAAATCATTAAAAACTCTCTATGCAAACATTGGATGTCAAAGAATGATAATCTCAGGCTTTTGCTAACCAAGAAAAAGGAGGGGAATGAGAAGGAAAACCAAATTGGTTTTAGTATATGGAAAATTCAGCTTTTTTTTTAGAGTATGAAAAAATGATCATATAATTAACATATACAACATCTATCAACAAGACTATGATAAGACCTTATTTTTTAAAGTATGTCTTTTTTTCCTGCCCTAAAATTAAGTTCCTGATCCCATATCCTTGCTCTGAACACCATATCCATGGGAAAAAACACCTACCACAGCAACTAAAGCATATGAAAAATAAAATGTAGCCCAGTAATAACAGCAATTCCACTTGAGGATGCATGTAGTTACTTTAAAAGTGGTTTTGTCTTGTGCAGAAAGACATGAATGCAAGGGCTACCAAAAGCAATTTAATACCAGGTGGGGGTTGACATTAATCTTTCATGACAATAATATTGTGGTGTTACAGGAGGGCAAAACCAAATACCTCCTTGCACGTCGAACCACTTCCCTAAGAGTCTGTGCCTGTCTTGAGAGTGCACGTACAGCATTGATGTATGGCCCCAAATTCATAATGAATATGATTATTAAACAGTCTCCACTCGTGCAAATAATCGGACCTGTCCTCCTTCTGCTTCCCTTAGGTGTGATCCAAGCTTTCTGTGCTAGCAGTGCAGGAATGCAGTTCCTCCTGGAACAGGCCAGCTTTGGTGAGCCCGGGCTGGGCAGAGCTGTTTTCTGCAGGACACGGAGCCAAATCCTGCCTGTGGTTGAGAGCAGTGCCATGAAAGCCAGCGGGGCTGCACAGGGGTAGACGGTGTGCCTGAGGTAGACGCAGCTTCTGAGCAGCATTAGTGTACTTAAAGCAACAAATTAATGTCTGTGGAGCACTAATCAATGTTTGGTGCACTCCACATTTTTCACTGAGTTGTTAGAGTACATTTGCTTATATTTTGCACTATTTTAATTTAGCCATATTGATCAAACTGAACACTCAATAAGACCCTAGGCACCTTAGCCTTATTAAAATTAGTCAACTTGAAGTAAGTGAGCCGAGGAAGTAATGGAAACTATTCAGAGATTTAAATACAGTGCAGCCCACTTAAATAAATACCTGTTAATGAAATAAATCTGTATATGCACATATTTCCTCAGAAACAAATTATTAAGGGGGCCCTTTAGAAGAATAAGACTCAAACATATTCCTTAGTTTAAAATGGAAATATTTCTGTGTACATTTGTGTTTGCTGAGTTAAACTTGGGGAGTCCATGCTGACCTTTCCCGTCAAAGCAGTTATCATTCTTTAGAGTCCTACAGTGTCAAAATTGATAAAAATGTCCCTAATTAACCTGTAAGTAAACACTGTTGTGGGGTTTTGGTAGCTCTCCCGAATGAGTTTATCCCAGGAGGAGTACAACTCAGCTGGGCCATCACCCAGAAAAATAGATCTGGGCAGCTGCAGAAGTAAAATAAAAGGCATTTAACACGCAGTGGAAAAAATAAAAGTCATACAGCCTAGCCTTTACAAATAATACGTCTTTGTCTTCAGAAAGTTGTATCTTTTTTTTTTTAAGCAGGGGTTGAGTGGCAAGATTAGAGCACCAACTCCATGGCTTGGCCTGAGCAGGGATTCGCAGCACAGCTCCTTTTGGCACATCTCTGGAGCTCAAAATATTGTTTTTGAAAACACTGCTGTTTTTCATGAAAAATCAGAGATTAGACAATATCTTTAGCTGATTAATCCTCTCTGCTCTCTGAGGGGGTGACCTATGATAGTGTATTATTTTAGCCGGGGAAAAAAAAATTCTGCCACGCAGCAAACTCCTCCTGTGGTACCTACAAATGAATTAGGCTAAAAAAAGTGGGTAGAAGATCTGTGGAGGTTTCCTGGCCTCCTTGCTTTAGGGGCTGCCTTTAGAGGGCTTTGTATACTCATTTTTTTCCCCTACTCCAATAAAAGATATTAGCTCTTTTCCCTAAGCAAAATCCCTCTCATGAATCAGGCCCTACACTTGCAACTAGTGTGATATTGCTGGCCAGGTTTCACCCCAGTAAAATTCTAATCTATACTTTGTCTTGCAGAATTAAGAAGAAAATGCATATCAGCAGAATCTCCTCTCTACTTTATTTCATTTATAAATTACGAGAATGATGCTATTATATATTATTAATTTCTGCTGTTCTCCAACTCGGCTGCAGCAGTGAGCTGCGGATGTTGGAACGGTGTAATTATGTTCTAGTAGGGCAGCCATCCGTTTCCTTTCAAAAATTTACAGGATTCTTAATCATGCTGCTCATTTGGGTGCGCAGTAGCGAGGATGGCGAAACACAAACAGGGCACGTTCGTTTACACAGGAACACCTGCTTAGCATGATAGCAGATGTCAGTCAGCAAGCAGAACACAAAAGAAAAATATCAACAACAGCAAACTAGAAGCATTTTTAACTCGGTACGGAGATCTCTTGTCTGGGGGAAGCCAAAGGAAGGGGAAGCCTTTGCAGGTCAAAGCAGAGGCGCGCGGTGCTGATTTGGAAAGTCTCAGCCAATGTTCCCCAGGGACCAGGTCAACAAATCCAAGACAAACCACTCACTGGATGATGGGATATTTAACAATTTCTCCTTCTAGAGGGTCACTTTTGCCAGTTTGACGCTGAGCATCTCATAAGGGTCATCGTAAATACACGGAATATTAGATAACTGCAGCGAAGTAGTTGAGAGGAGTAAAATCCAGAGAAGTGCTGCTCCATGTGTAAGGGTCTGCCAGCATTCCCACTGCAACCACTTATTCTCAAGGCTTTAACTTTAAATGTTTCATCCCAGGCTGCCTCTTGGCTTTCCCATCTCAAATTGAGGGCTTTTTTGTCTGGTGCATATTTTATGAAATAAAAAGATGTCAGCGGAGGAGCAAAAGTTCAGTGATTTTGGTCTCTCCTGTGCATCGCTCCAGCCCAGGAGCGGCCGCGCCTCTTGCGTGGAGGCATCAGGAGAGCAGAGCCCGAGCCGAGCTGTTGCAGGCAGGTATCAATAACCCCCCTCCGCGGCATAGGCAGTAACTACTCTTGCCCGGGATTGTTAGTATTCAGAGCAAGTCAACTTGCGTGGGTCCGTGCATTAAGGGCTCCCTAAGTATGCATTGACTTGATACCCAGTAATGGCTTCTAAGGAGCCGTTATGTAGTGCCGTGTCAATGATCCGTGCATTGAGGGCTCCCCGAGTACGCATTGACACGGCAGACCGGAACGGCTCCGAAGAAGCCGTTACGGTCTATCATGCCAATGATCTGCGGATATTGGCAGTGCCTCCCACACTTCTGCAGAGACTGGAAAAGTCTCTGAAGAAGCTGTTATGATCTCGGTGGAAGGGCCATCAATCAGGTCGGCGGCAGGGTTGCGTTTTGCCATTTTTCCACCCTGTGGTTGGGAGGCCTTGCTCTGCTTCTACAGCTAGATTCAAAGGATGGGCAAAATGTAAAGGCTGCCCATCCACAGAGTGGCTCTGGGACTGTGCAGAAGTAACCACGATCATAATATGAGCTCTGCTTCTATTCATTTTTGATTTTTAGTTCCAACTGCTTCCAGCTGGGACATCTTGACCAAGTCCTTTCAACTCTTCCTACCTTCATTCGCTCTCCTCTAGCGAGCATGGAAAGCGATGAGATCTTTTGAGTAAAGACTGGGAAATGTGAATTTAGGGCAGTTACAACTAAGGCTTGTTTGAACATCTCACTGGCAGAGGGCTGAGATGAGCAAGGTGTGTACATAGAACCACACAATGGTTTGGGTTGGAAGAGACCTTAAAGATCATCCAGTTCCAACCCCCTGCCATGGGCAGGGACACCTTCCACTAGACCTGGTTGCTCCAAGTCCTGTCCAACATCACATCTTTTACACCCAAGCACGCAGGCAAAGCTACACTGAAATGAACTTTTACTTCTGAAGCTTTATAAACTCCTATCTATTGAATTTATAGTTTCCATCCACTCAATTTCTGTGTATTCGCATCAGTTCTGAGAATCATTGCTTGGCAGAAATTCATCTGTATTTTCTACAATGACAAAACTTCAATGAAAACACTGTGAACCTCTTTTTCCATGTCTTCTTTAGTACATGAATATTTAAAAAAAAAATGTTTTAAAGGTACGTCATTCACAATGAAGTTTTAATTCATGCTGAGTCTATGACCACAAAACACTGCTTAACCAGCTGGTATTGTTTATGTCCACTTTTCCATACACTTTTGGGAAAAAGTTGACTTTTTACTCTTTCATATTCACTTCATACTTCTGTTGAGGGGAGATGGAGCTATAGTAGAATATAAGTACAGAGAATACTCACTTATACTTTGGTTAGAACTGGATGATCATTGCAGCCCCTTCCAGCCCAAACCATCTGATGATCCTATGATTCTCTGATGATAATAAGCCCATTTATGGTATGACTCCCCATAATTTAATTTACACCTACATAGTTAATGTTATCACACCACTGGAGAAAGACTGTAACCATACCTTGTGGAAAGCAGAGATCCTCAAGCAAGAAAAAGTAGAATTACTGTGCAGGTTGGAGCACCATAGAGAGAGAACTTGTCTGTAGCCAGGCTGGCCTGAAAAGTGCAAGCTCAAAAGAAAAAAAAGAAACTGTGCAAAAGGAGATGGAGGAACATTATAGAGGATCGGAGAGGGTCATGATAAAGGAGAAACTGAGAAGACAGAGAAATCTCAGGGAGCAATGGTTATTAATCCCAGGTACCTCTTTCTTTGGACTCAAAGATTCAAATATTTTTCAATGTATTTTCAGATGTGTGGAAGCACTAGAGTTGTCCAGAGACCGGTACCCCAAATCAGTGATTGTTTTGGCACCATTAATAATCAGTTTGGACTTGCAGAGTAGCTGTAGGCATCAGGTCCACAACAACATTGCCAGCAAACAGAGAAGACAACACAGTATCTACTGAAAGCCTGAGATATGTGTGGATTTTACCAACACAGCCCTCACGCAAATGCCTTTCAGGTAGAGGAATGTGCAACATATTCTGGAAAGCCACAATTATTCCTTGGATAACCTGCTCTCCAAAACTATTAACTCTTTGAGAATGCATCTTTGGGATTTAGAGCCTCTTTGGGGTGGCCCTGAGAGCCTATGCACACCAACCACCGCCGCAACCCAAATTCCATTAAACATCTCTCTCCATGCTGCACGTTGCAAATTTGTGTGAAAAGTTGTATTTCCAAATCTGGACAGCTGAAGACTGCTGTTCTCTGGGAAAAAAAAAAAAAATAAACCTAAGCTTTTCACTAAATTTAATCATCTGGGGTTTTAAAGTCTCCTGAGAAGGAAGAGAAGATATCATTTTACAGTGATTCAGACCATATTTCACATGCAGTATTTAATGGATGCTTTCAGGTATCTCATGTTTTAACACTGCCCCTGCAACATGTGCTGAGCCCTCGATGAAAAACCTCAAATATTTTTTCAACCTCTGGAATAGGATCAGGCATTTGCCTCCTTCCATCTGTATATTTATTAGTAAGAATTTTGCACGGTATAATTGAAGCCTGGTTTTTACCAATCGAGGCTTAAGAGGAAAACTAACACAATGTAATGTTTTGTGTCTTTTTTTTTGTCCATGCAGACCAGTCACTGAAAAGGTGCAAAGCGCTGCTAAAAGTACGTTTTCTGAAATTCAAAGCCTTTTAAGAAAGGTACACAATGCAAGAATACGCAGCTGCAATTTTAAAAAGGCTACTGCTCCTTTAATGCCCAGCTGGTCCTGAGATGTAATAAAATTGACATATTGATTCCTTTGAATTTACAAATGCCTGTTTCATAAACTCCATCTCCAAAGCCTAGGCATCTTTAGAGCACTGTCATTTTTTTCTCCAAATGGATCAATTATGTGCCCACGTAATCCTGTTACCTGTGAAATCCATGCATACTTCTCCCATTTGCTGCAGTTCCCAGGCGGACAAACTTGCATTATGTACGCATAAACAAACAGAGCATTTTCCTGATATTAGGGATTGTTTTCAAAGTGAAAAGCAATCTCCTGGGTCCTTTACTCAAAAAAAACCCCATACATAGTGCAGTGTTCCTCCAAGTAACCTCACTGCACTATATGTATAATTATTACACAACACAGCAAATCATTAAAAAAACATTGAGTCCCGCTATCTCAAATGCTTCAACTGCAAAAAAGGCACCAAGACTTAGCAGCCAGCCCTTGTTTTCCTGGTGAATCAAACTTTCCCATTTCTTTCTCAGCTTCTTTATTTGATAATTATTGCCATATCTACAAGGAAATCATGTTCATCATGTTTCTGCATTACTTAAAAATTAGAAAAACAGCCACAGCAAACTTTGCAGTGGAAGTTTGGGGCTTTTTATAATTTTATTTCTAGGATAATTCATCTTTTCATCGTGCTGAGCACCTTTCCATCATTTACACACACACACACAGAGAGTCAAGCAGGCATTAACCTGCAAACCTACCACTTATGCATATAAATGCATCACACATACGACTATTCCCATATCCTGTGGCATATTATTTGTATGAATATATACCATGCACAGAAACACATTTATACACACACACCCCATGCGCAATCCTCAAATATAAGCAGAGAAAAAGAGAATAAATGTGTTTTCCTCTGTATATGAATTGTTTATAAAGTACCATGTACATACATAGATATGAATTCTTGTTTCATTCTTTCAGGCTGTGCTGTATCTGATTTTCTACACTTCACTGGGCAACCAGCAGTTCAGTTACACTACACTTGCCCTGTACAATTTGTCTCTAAAAGGTTCCCAAAATTATGAAACATCCTGTCTGCTGCATGACCTGCTCACCGCAGTGCCTCAGCCCGAGGTGCATCTACACATATAGAGGATGGCACAGAAAAAAATTTAGTATATATATATATGTTTGATGCTTGGAGCCCATACAAGTGGCCCAATACCCCCCCGCCATTGTGCAGGAGTGGGTTTTAAAGATAAATGGCTGCATGTTAACCAGATTTGACATGCTGCACAAAAGCAGCCACCTTTGGTCCCATGACACAGCCAAACAGAAAAAACAACAAGCAGTCCTGGCAAAAGATGTCCAATGTGAATAAAAGCCCAACAATTTGTCACATAGTCGTTACAAAATGTTCCAGGCTTTGGGGCTTGCCATGGGACAGCAGCGATAAGATGAGCATAGAAAAAGGAAGGCTGGGGGTGTTGGGGTGGCAGAAGAGTTAAAACTCGAGGAAAGCTCCAGTAGTTCCAAGAGGGAAACAAAGAGGATATTTTCATTTGGCTCTTTCTGAAGACACACACACACACACACACACACACACACACNTAATTAATTAAATCAAGAAGCTCAGTTGTTTTGAGAAGTGATTGAAATCTGACATGCAAAGTAAAAATATTTACGTTTACTTTCTATTTTAGGAGTCCGCGAAGCTACTTTTCCTTCACTGCACTTCCCCAGCACTACAATGGCTATGGCTCAGTTTATCCAGTAGTAAGCACTGCCTGTTCGGGGCCAAATCCTGCTCATGTTTCTCATGGCATTTGGTCTTTCCTCATGGGAACAGGCCCAGAAAACTCCAAAGATGTGGCCAGGGTTGATGACTGGCATTATGGCAGCAGAGCAATACCTGAGCTCCTGCTTTCCTTTGAGTTCACATAAGACAGAAAAGAAAACCCCAAACTTAGTCTTGGTTTGATGAGCCTGAATTTCCAAACCAGCTTGTTCCTGCAGTTTTCCGCTAAAACAAATGATGGGCATCAAGCCCTACTTTGCTATTCCGTGTCTCCCCAGAGTCACCCAGGTATCCCCATCAGCTTCAGTCAGGTCAGGATTTGCACCTATGCCAGTCCACTGGGATTTTGATGTATTTTTAGAGCCTCTATACCAAAATAAGGAGCTCAAATGCACCAGTGCAGCTGCTTGCTAAGCTCCACATAACGGAGCTCACATTGTAAAATACCTTTCAGTCAATAATCATCATTGCTTCAGTGATTACCCTTCGCTTCTTTATATTCAGTGGCAGAAAACTGAGGGGGGGGCAGTTAAAAGCAATATCATCCTCTAAATTAGAATAACCAGTTGTATAATAAACTCTGAGATTCTGGTTATTAGGAACATACATTTGTAATTTTCTCAGACAAATTCCTTGGCATCCGCTCGCCCTCTGACGAAACAACGGATGATACTTGCTCTTCCTCAGTCCCACAGAATGGCAGAGTGCTTTGGAGATATTAAGCTCTGCAAAAGCCCTGTGAATGAGTTCAGCAGTATTTCCCTGTCTCATAGACAGGGAAAATGTGCACGGTGAGGTTAATTGACTTGCTGGAGAGCACTTGATGCTGCACTCACCTTCCCCAGCTCGGCCAGCGTGGGGCCAGGGCCAGGAGAGCATCCCACCACATATCCACCCTCATCCTCTGCCCGGCCTCCTGGCAGCATCCCAGCAGTCCAGCATGGACCAGCCCGGCCTGGCCTTCCCCTTGTCCCTTCATGGGCCTAATCCCTTCGCAGGGGTTTTTGTATGAGTAAATTAAATAGCATCGAAGTCGCCTCTGAAGTGTGCAGGGTTTATCAAAAGAAAAAAAAAAAAAAAAGCCACAGCCAAGTGTCAGCCAGAAGAAAAGTTCATTATTATATGTCAAGGAAAAATTAATAGAAAGGGCTTCAATAGTTAAATTACATGGGTAGATCAGGCTTTCTGCAGGAAGACCAGCTTGCTTTAATTAAAGCATGTTCTGTTCAAACGCCACTGTGCTTGTGCTCTACAGCAACCTGATACCAACACCTGTAAGTCCCTGCTCAAAAACTCCAACTGCTTTCCCGTATTCCAGCCCAGCAATCCACCATATCGAAAGTCTGAGTTATTTTTAAATGGATGGGGGGACAACTAAGCCAGGGCTCTCTGTGGAGTCGAGCAGGGGGACAAGGACTGTTCAAATCATGGAAACATCAGTTCCAGCAATGTGTGCTTCAGATTTTTTTTTTTTTGACTGTCAAGAAGATTTTAAATCTTTAATATGTGTTTGTTGTCAGGTTTGCCTCCAGCTTTTTGTATCTGCAGGTCTTATTTTTCTGTTGTTGTTAGGAATTAGCATTTCTCATTTGCTAGCTGAAAGTTTAGGAGAAAGCACCAAAATGCCAATAAACAAAGTTCATCTCAGGGAAAATCTCTGTATGCATAACCTAGTTAACAATTCTTTCATGGTTGCAGGATGAAATTTGAAATGCATGTTGAAAAAGAGAGTTCCTGCAGAAAGCATCAGTACTACCGAGGCTTTTCGAGCACGCTGTACTAATTTTAAACAAGAAATCATTATGATTTCCGTGCTGTATTAGCATCTCTTTTATTTCGTGCTATCTCTGCTGCACTATTTCAACTCGCTGCAGGTTGCTGTTACTTTTTTTGATACCACATCGTTTAAACACACACCGGAGCTGAAGACATTTGGGATTACCAGGGACTTCAATCAACATTTTTGGCCTTTGTAAAGGATCTTAGCCAAACATTTGGTGTAGTTAAACTCCAACTGATGCCACGACACACGGAATATCACTCCTCCAAAAGTGCAGAACTGGTGCATTGTGCCATCTCTGGCAGCATTCGTTCAGCATTTGCTGCGACTGTGGAGGAAGAAAGATACGGAATGCACGGATTGATTTTCAAATTACCTCAATATTTTGAAAACATTTTCACCTGCATGCTGAGAATGCTAAGAATAGGCAGGAAGGCAATTGTGCATTTGCACAGCCTCCACTGCATTCATTTATAAATTACCTCATCACTGACTGAAATTAACACTGATTCTTACAGGCAATTTCTCAATTTCCAATGCTAATTACATTTTTTTTACTTTTAAATTCTGTACCACCTGTTTTGGGCAAGACATCTTAGGCAGCGCGACCGCATTTAATCACAATTTTAATTAACCGCCCTGTAGATGTGAAAAAGAAGCAATTATAATATAGATGAATGATGATTTTTCTGCATTAAATTGTTTTGTTTCCCTGGTATGTTGATTGTAACACAGCACACAAATACAGTAACTGTACAATTTTTTTCTATTGTAATTTAGTAATTGTTTTTGGAAAACCAGTTTGGGAATGAGTGACTTCATCTGTTTACAAATTGATTGATACTGTTAACTCACTGATTGCTGCAGCATACATTTTGTATTGCACAGCCTAGCATAAAATATAATTAGGCATGCACAGACTTTGCAGCACCATTTTGGAATCTGAAAATCAACTGTAACCGAAGTATGTTTTCCTTGAGCATCCTCGTATCAGCCGCGGCTGATGATACGATAATCAACAAACAATGGGCTTTTCCCATCCTGCTGCTGGTAGAAACCCTTGGATTTAATCTGATAGTCTCACAGTGTAAGGGTTAGAGGGTTGGGTTTTTTTTTTTTTTTCAGAATGTGCTTTGCCAGGCCTGGGAGCTGAGGGCTGGCAAGTCTGCAGCTTTGCCCAACTCGCTCAGATCGCTATCGGGAAGGAGCAGGCGAGTGATGGAAAGAAACAATGATGGCAAAAAGAGCCGCGGCTCACGGAGCGCGGGGATCGCTCCTGACACGCGTGTGCTGTGGCACCGGCTATCTCCAGCTACACGTTACAGGGGGAAAAGATCTCGATCTGACTCATGGCTGGCAGACACAGATCGGCCAAGTTATAAATATATCCCCACGGAGGAGCGCGAGACCGTTCCCGTTGGAGGCAAAGCCTGCTGGCTTTCCCAGGGAGCGAGGTCGCAGCAGAGCGGGAAGGGAGCAGATGTGCAGCACTAGCAGCACCTGGGCTTGGGGACACAGAGCCACCACCACTCTGCTCTACCAGCGACCTGGGACATTCCTGCTGGGAGTCTCCCACCTTGGGGCTGTAAATCCCCCAGCACAGATGGATTGAGGGGCACAGGGAAGGTGTACCCTGACATTTATAGAAGAGAGGTGGCAGCTCTCACCCTCCCCATCTCCCGTGCAATCCACAGAGCAAGAAGCCTCCAGCAAGCAGGACTTGCCAAGAAGTGAAACACCACAACAGCCTCTGTGAGACCACATCCCAACCAGACCAGCAATGACACCCACAGTGCACTGAGACCAGGAAGGACAGGGATGAGGCAGACCTGGGACTGTCTCCATGGGAGCACAGGGGTCTCTGTGATTTGGAGGCAACTTGGGGGGCTCCTGGTCTCATCTGCTGGTCTGCTCACTTTATAAATATTTGTTAAGAGGGCAGGACATAAAGTCTACTGTTCAGTAGGTGATTTTTGTAAGAATCCAGCTATCCATACATAAAAGGGTCTATTATCTCACTGTGGAAGAGATTTACATGCGTAACTCCCATTAACTCTTATGGGACTTAGGCACGTAAATCTCTTGTGCATCTAGAAAAGAATAGACCACATAAGGTCTTGTGATCTATACTGCTAGTAGGTTTAAGTCCCTTTCATTTATAAAGCTATACAAAAATTAACCATTAAAGCTTATTCTGTGCAAGCTGTCCCCCTACATATATCACCCAGCTCAGTGTTTGAAGTACTCGATGTAAACGCGCACTGAGGAAAGGTACCCGAGCGAGAGAGCCCATTCATTTCAGTTAGTAAAACTGTCATCCCTGAAAGGAAGCAGACTGAGGGCAGGTAGAAAAATTGTACAGGTTTTGCTCAGCAGATTCAATTTCAGATTTAGGCCCTAGACTGCACTGTTTGGAGAAGGAATACTTTCATTTTGCTGAGCTCTCCCTCCGCCCCCTCCTTCCCTCTCTCCCATCCCTACTCACAGCCCCATGCCCTGGACCAAAGGGCCCTGAGTGGCTGGAGTGATAAAATCTTCACACAGTCCAACTAAGATGCTGCATCTACTAAGGAAAAATAAATAAATCTTTTATTCCATAAACTTGTTTAAGCTGAAATGCTCATTGGTAAGCCTGTAAAAGTGGGAACATCTGTGCTCCTGCTGGGATTTGATGTCTCACCACAAACCTTTCCGTAAGCACTTTGTCTCTGGTAGGAGACAAAGAGGAAAATACCTGATCCCTGGCCTCAGTTGGGCAGCTCCTTCTATCTTCACGCACTGACCTACTGAGCATTCCTCCCAGCAACGAGCTGCCTCCCAGGGCTACCTCCGCCATGGAAGCTGCCTAACTAATCTCTTAGCAAACACTTGCAGCAAACCTGAAGGGAGTTTAGAAAGGCAACGGAGAAGGGGAGGAAAAAAACCCAAAACTTTCTCCAGATAAAGCCTGCGGCATCTCTAAGAGAAGAGAACCAAGCCTAAATATAGCTCCACATGCTCACATTTTCTCTTGATGAACTGCTGAGATACAAAGTTGTGGCCACCTAATGAACACAGAGATATATATTCTAATCTTAATCCGGTTTCCTGCTCCCTTCTACGAGCCCAGCTGTCTTTCTGGCTGTCAGTAGTCCCCTGACTGTGCTTACAGGTATTTGCAAGGCACTGCTTTTATCCCAGCAACACTGCTGGGATGATATGGCACTGGAAAAAGTCCATCCCGCGCCCTGCCTGCACACGGGGTAACCTCTCCTTAGGAGCTTATAAGAAAATCCACTGTTGGAATAAATAACAACTCTCAACAAATGATCAAAGAAGAAATAAATCTTTTACCCTTCTAAGACTTTTTAAAACTGAAATCCCATTTTTTAACTGGATAACAGTTAAGAGGCTACCGGCCACCTATTTTTCTGGGAGCTACGTTTTAAGCGTTTGCCACACGGATGTTGGGCAGACAAACGCATCTGTGGTTCTCGGGAGCGAAAGCTTTTAAAATAAAGTTTGTGTGCAGTATATGAAAACATATTGTTTGGAATTTAAGTTCTAATATCTAGGAATAAACAGAGCATTAAATCAAGCAAAACTGTGACAAGGCCAATATGCACATGGATGATGCCAGCGAGGCATCTCCAGCCCTTTGTTCACAGCTTAACAAAACTGTGCCGTCACACCACTTTAGCTCAACAGTGCCTGTCGAATGGGCATCAGCAGATCAGCCAATGCCTGTCACACACACAGCTGAAAAACTGTTTGAAAGCAAGGCTTACTTTAGCACAAGTCTGGTAGGAAAAGTGAGAGGGATTTTTAATCATCTGGTAAAGACTACAGATATATATTTAGGGAGAAAAATATATATATTGTCAGCTTTCCTCCTCGGGAAAGTAAGGCGGTTTTGCTCTTTTTCACCTCCAAGGAGGGAGTAGGTCTTGCTGGAGTTGCCTGTTCCTTGGTGTGCTGCTCCCTTCCACTCTACTTCAGATTTGGAATTATTTGCAAATAAGTAAAATTCTTTCAGGGTGGGAGGGGTGTCACAGGGAACGATCCCAATTTGTCTAAAAATCTATTAAAAATTAATTTCCACGTTGTCCTGCTTGGAGACCCCCTCCTCCTCGTGACAGAGGATAAATGAAATAACATATTCAAGGAAATGTTTGTTTTGATTCTAATGCAATTATCTTTGCAGATGAACGTCTCTCTGGGTTGTTTTTTTTTTTGTTGTTGGTTTTTTTTTTAGCTGATCAAAATATGTTCTCATTGGTATTAACAACTTCCTCCGTCACTTCTCTTAACAGTCCTAGTGCAAAACATCGTAAAGAACCGCAGCAAAATAAGCTTGTTAGCGCCAGCAACTTCAGCTCTCCACTTCTCTCTTTTCCCAACACTTTTTTTCCCCCCGTTTATGGGGGTTTTGACACACACCCCCTCCCCAGCCGGCCTCCCCGCGGCTCCGGGGCGGGCTCCCAGCGCTCGGCCCCTCGGTGGCGGCTCGGGGTGGGACCGGGGGGGCCCGGGGGAGCGGGGGGCGGCAGCCCCGGGTGCTGAGCCCTCTCCCCCTGCCTGCCCGCCGCTGCTGTCAGCTCGCTGCCTACACTTTAGCTGTCTCTTTCCCAGTCCCTACCCTGTCAGTTTCTGGGCTGCCAATTTCAACTTGAAGCTTGACTGGGCTGATTTGATGCAAATACCTCCAGGGAAAACCCTGAAACTGATGAACAGTTATGTCAAGTCGATTTTGCACCATCGGGAAAAGGTAACCTCTGCGAGAAAAAAAAACAACAAGGTTAAAGAGACAAGGGCTTTTCACGTGTAATACCACTGCTGCACATCTCGTTCACTGTTTACCATCCCTCAGAAATTGTAACTGTCAGAATTAGTCCTAATTGCAGATGCGAAAGCTGCCATTATAATAAAAACAGAGGCAGTGCAGGCATTAAATGTAGCAGCCTAATTTGTGAGACTACTGAAAAGGTAGAGTAAATGAATATTTCATTACTTTAATTACCAGGGACTACTCTTTTCTTGCTGTCTTATGATAAGTGTTGCTGTAACTAGCAACAGCAAACATCCACTAAAACATAAAGTGCAATAATAGTACTGCTGTCAGGATCGCTGCTTTAAAATACGAGCGGGAGGGGGGAAGGGGGAAATATAATGGTTTATCTATTTCTTAGAGATCCGCGGGAGTAGGAGATGGAAACTCGTTTAACGTCAAAAAACAAAGAGGCGAGTAAACAGGTTTTAGTCAAAGAAAATAATGACCCGGAGGAGGGGGGGGGGGGGGGGGGAGCTGAGGACACACTCGAAACCCCAGAGCCGGGAGGAGCGCAGGCAGCGCCGAGCCGCCTCCCCTCCGCTCCCTCCCTCCTGGGAACGAAGTTTGGGGCCGGGGCCGAGGGGGGCGAGGGCGGCCTCGCATCCCGAGAGCGGCATCCCGGGAGGGGTTCGCACCTCGGCCCGGAGCGCTTCTCTCGGCGGCGCCGGGGCCGCGGGGGTGTGTGCCTGGTCCCCCGCCCCGCAGAGGCGGTTCACACCTCTGCCCCGGGG